>CM060873.1:2440837-2695837 GCA_030737845.1 Acorus calamus | reverse complement strand
AAATCCATTTTGTAAGAACACATCACTTGATGCGAATAATTCAGACAACAAATAGTCCATGCTGATAATTTTAAATAAAGTCATTCATAAAAAAAACTATCATAATACTTAGGAAAATTATGCTTAGAAATATTTATTCATGTGTTCATTCTTCGATACCTCAATTAAATTTTTTGATTCCATAGAATTTATCTAAACTGGATTATTGAGAAAGAAGAATTCTCATTCTCAACCAGAGTTACAAAATTAATTCTTAATAGTATACATATTATACATAATAAGAGTTGATATAATAAAATATAGGAAATGATAACAGTATATGAGTGAACAACATATACAAAGCGTATAATGGTGTATATAAGTATTTCACAGGGTAAACGATAAAAAAGGAGATGGAAGTACTTAGAAAAAACATAATAACAATTTAAAAGTGTTTTAATATACTAAAAAATTTGAGAGACCTAAACAAAATCAAAAGTTTTTAAAAAAATACTTGAATCAATTTTTCGAAGAACTATTCTTATAATTCAATAAATAAATCGAAGAACTTTCAAATGATCCAGTTCTTATTTCATATTACAGAGAATTTCTTCCCAAGTATCCTTAATAGAAATAAATGGATTTGCCTTCTCAGTCCAAAATCCATCAACTGCCACGACCATTAAAAAAAAAAAAAAAATCTAAGGAGGGGCTTGAGCCCCCCCCCCCCCCCCCCCCCCCCCCCCCCCCTGTGCTCGAACATGGGTCATAGTGATCTAACTGTGTGCTCATATCATCAACAGTTGGTACTTCACTTTATTCAATTATCTGGAATATGCATGTTTTATTTTAATAAATATAACTACTCACTAGATAAATCTGTCTTAAAAAAAATCAAAATATGTTGAGATTATTAAAAAGATTGCATGAATCATTGTTGTTATTATTTTTAATTAAATATTAATCAATTTATGAGAGTAGGTACCATGTAAAAAAAAAACTTTGCAGTGATACTTGGCCATAAAAGAGAGGTTACAGAGGAGGTCTGGTTTGGTGAATGAATAAATTTTTATGATAAGTTAGTCTAATTTATGGGATAAAAAAATCATTATCTATATCTAGATTTATTTTTTATAATGCATTTTGTTATCTCTGTGTTTTTGTATTCTTATTATTAACTTTGCATTCGGATCACATGAATTAAAATATAGGATAATTTTAAAAAATATTTAAAAATACCAAGTTTACATTTTCTGGGGCATTAATATTGTTGGTGTAGGAGGCGAATTTAACCGAGACAAAGAACGGGAAACAAAACACAGCCGGGCCCATCTCTCAACCGATGAGCCCACAAACCAAACCATGAGTTCAGGCCCATTAGGCAGTACCAGGATGGGGCACCATTGCCCGCGAAGTGTATGGGCCTGACAAGCCCAGATGTAACAAAGGAGAGTCAGGACGGGCATGACATATGCCCGAGTACGGCTCAACACGGGTAAGATTGCCCGAACAGAGTGCTGAAGGTTTAATTCGTGTAGCCACGAGGGCGGTCAAAATCGTGGCAGCCCACCTCGTTCAAAGGGCACAACGGTGTTCACGATTGAACGGCTGGACGGACATGAACCCCTTCACTAAGAGCAAGACAGTTATCAAAGGGAATATTCTCTGACATCTCAAAGGACAGTGCGTCAGGGAAACCGTTATAGGCAAATGATGATCCCTAGGTGCCACGTGTCCCGAATCGGTAGGCCATACAGGGGGTACCACATCACGTTATGGATACCCCCCCGAGGTCCAATCGGCACGCCCTAATCAAGTATAAAAAGGAGGCTACCCCGCCCTCCTAAGGTATGCGCAACACACTCCACTCTCTCTCGTTCTTTCCCTCTTTGGGTTGAAGGTTCTTCTAACAAGAAGGATCACTGACTTGAGCGTCGGAGGGGCGTTAGCCGGCACCACACTGGTGTGAGTTGCAGGTACCTGAGGACCGAAGCCGACGAGGAGCTGTCTGACTTGCAAACAGCGAGGAGGATCTGCAGGGCTAACCGGATCGGCGAAGTCGGAAGCTCAGACCCGCACCATCTCTCCGGAACCAACTCAAAAGCCCGGATCGACCAGGATCCGGCCCAGGAGGACGAACAAGGAAATTCGCCCACCACATTTGGCGCCGTCTGTGGGACGTTCTTGAACAAAAGGCCGTCCCAGAAAATCTACCGGAAAAGATGGTGGCGAGGACTCGGTCCACGGTCCTCGAACATGATGTGGAGGAAGGAAGGGTGACGCCCGACAATCCCCCTCCGCAGAAAGGTAAAGCACAAGTCGGATCATCCTCCCAAGGCCCAACCCCCGAGGCCGGGCGCGATCTTGCGAAGGAGATGGAACTTATGAGCCAACTCTTCGAACATATGGAGGGACTGATGCTGCAGTTCTTGAAGCGCGGAGAAAAGACGCCATCGCCGCCCCCACCAGAGGCTCGGGACCAGCCGAATTCATTCAGAGCAGGCGAGGAACCGCGTGATCGTGATCGTCAGAGCAGAAAGGCGAATGTGCGAAGTCACGAGTCGGTCTACTCATCCGGTGAAGGACACCGTCGTGGCGACAAGCAGGGTATACCCGACGTCCACCCCGAAGGGAATCGCACGAAAGAGGATCGCGGTGAGCAGCGCGACCATTCGCCGCACCGAGAAAGACGAAGGAAGCGAACCAACACTCGCCATACGGGCAGGCGAGAACGCTACCAGAGTCCAGACCGATACTCGGCCTCGTCTGACGACGGCTATGAGCAGGAGCATCAGGGGCGTGCAAGGAGGACTTACAGGAGGGAGATGACCAGCACGCGTGATCGGGAGTTTGTTACAAGAGCTCTGAAGGGATTCGAATCGCCCTTCGTCCACCGCATCCTGCACAGCGCACCTCCTAGGAAGTTCGTACAGCCAAAGTTCAGACTTTACAATGGGACGACCGATCCCTTCGACCACGTGCTGGGCTTCCGACACGCTATGGCACTTTACGAACAGCTTGATGAGCTCATGTGCCGCATGTTCCCGTCCAGCCTCGAAGGGGCAGCTCTGAGCTGGTTCCACCAGCTCCCTGGAGGATCGATCCGCTGCTTCGAAGAGCTCGGAACTTTGTTTGCAGAACACTTCATCTGCAGCAGAAAACAACAGAATGACCTTGGTGACCTTATGAAGGTCCAGATGCAGACGGGAGAGTCGATTCGGGCGTATGTAGACCGTTTCCGTCTCCTTATGTTCGAGGTAGATCGGTGCGATTCAAACGCCGCGATAATGGCATTCAGAAACGGCTTGCCGCCGAAGCATCACTTGCGTAATTCCTTGGTGAAGAAGGTCCCAGAGTCCCTTAGTGAGCTCATGTGTAGGGCGGAGAAGTATGCCAAAGTTGAGGACGAGGCTATCTTTTCGCGACCCCAAGCCGTGGCTGCGGTTGCAAAAAACCCAACACCAAGGGACGGACACGAAGTTTACTCTGCCCCTAGTGCAGATTCTGGAAAAAATCAAGCACGCACCATTTTTCCAGTGGGCGCCTCCCATGAGAGGTGATCCAGCCACTCGGGACAAGGGATTGAAATGCGAGTACCACAGAGATTTCGGGCATCAAACCGAAGGCTGCCGAACCTTGAAAGGGTTCTTGGAATCCCTGGTTCGCAAAGGGAAACTCCGAGAGTTCATTGAATCCAGGGAAGGGAACAAGCCGGAGAAGCACGTGGTGGCCGTGGGGCCCTCGCATGCTGCGGGGGTCATCGATGTAATATGTGGGGGACTACCGTAAATGACATAATCCAAGTCATACGCAAGGACAGCCAAGCGCAACTCGAAACACCTTGAGATTCTGCAAATCGATCAAGAAGCGAAGCTGGCACCGAAGAAGCAAGGGCCGACGACCCTGGGGTGATCACATTCTCTGACGAAGACCTCACCGGAATCATTGTACCGCACAGCGACGCCCTGGTCATCACGTTGCGGATCGCAAACTTCGATGTTAAGCGCATACTCATCGACACTGGGAGTTCGGCTGACATACTGTTTATGCAGCCATACCTCAAGATGGGGCTGAAGCCTTCAAGCTTGGAACCAATGAGAGAGCCGTTGATAGCTTTCAACGGCAGTCAGGCAGTACCGTCCGGGCGCATAACCCTGCCGGTCAGGGCAGGAGACGAAACGGTCATGACAGAGTTCATAGTCATGGACCTGCGTTCACCTTATAATGCAATTATGGGGCGCACGTGGTTAGGCGCGATGAGAGCCATTCCGTCTACCTACCATCAGAAACTGCGCTTCCCGTCCGCTCAGGGAATTATGCAGATACACGGAGACCAACTTGCTGCAAGACGGTGTTATGCCATAGCAACCTCTGGGAAAGCCAGACTCGAGGTGGAGGCCGGAGAGGAGGGTGACATTCACCCTAAAAGATAGCAATTATTGAAGGATCGGGTACGGGCAGATGATGCCCGACCCGATCCCGCTCAGCGGGTCGTGGAGGATCTGGAAAAAATAATCATCGACCCACAAAATCCGGAGAAATACTTCCTTATCGGGACCGCGTTAAACCCGGCCGAGAGGGAGAGAATGATAGAGTTACTCAGTCAGTACAGGGATGTGTTTGCTTGGACACCGTCCGAAATGCCAGGTATTGATCCAGAGGTAATATCCCACCGGTTGCACATCTCCCCGACGGTCCGTCCCGTTAAGCAGAGACAACGGAGAGTGGCTCCCGTCCACGCAGAGGCCATAAAGGAGGAAGTGGGAAAGCTATTGGAGGCCGGGTTTATACGGGAAATTCGATACCCAGACTGGCTAGCCAACACAGTGGTTGTGCCGAAGAAGAATAAAAAATGGCGCGTCTGCGTTGATTTCACCGATTTGAACAGTGCCTGTCCGAAAGACAGCTTCCCCCTCCCAAAAATAGACCAGCTGGTGGACGCTTCATCGGGTAATGAGCTGATGAGTTTCATGGATGCATACTCGGGATACCATCAAATTCCGATGAACAAGCATGACGTCGAAAAAACGGCCTTCATCACTCCCGTAGGAACCTATTGCTACAAAGTAATGCCCTTCGGGCTAAAGAACGCAGGCGCAACCTACCAAAGACTGGTCACGAAAATGTTCGAGCACCAAATCGGCAAGACCGTGGAGGTGTACATCGACGATATGCTGGTGCGAAGCGTTCAGAAGCAGGATCACCTCAGGCACCTAAAAGAGGCCTTTGAAGTACTTCGAAGTTATCGCATGAAGCTGAATGCAGCTAAATGCTCCTTCGGAGTGGAGTCCGGAAAATTTCTTGGTTTTCTAACCACTCACCGAGGAATTGAGGCCAACCCCGATCAGATTAAAGCGGTGCTTGAAATGGATCCGCCAAGGAATCGGAAGGAAGTTCAGAAGCTGACCGGGAGATTGGCCGCCCTGAATCGATTCATCTCCAAAGCAACAGAAAGGAACCTTCCTTTCTTCAAATTGCTCAGGAAGACTGAGAAGTTCGACTGGACTCCCGAGTGTCAGCTGGCCTTCGAAGAGTTAAAGAGATACCTCTCGTCACCTCCGCTCCTGATGAAACCTAACCTCGGTGAGCCACTTTACATTTACTTGGCGGCATCCGATCATGCGGTCAGTTCCGTCATAGTAAAGGACCACGAAGGAGTACAAAGGCCCGTTTATTACGTTAGCAAGTCTCTTCACGGACCAGAGTCCCGATACTTATACTTGGAGAAAGTAGTCTACGCCTTGCTCGTTTCATCTCGGAAACTCAGACACTACTTCGTGGCTCATTCAATCAACGTCGTAACCGACTATCCCTTGAAACCCATTTTGAAAAAAGCAAACATCACAGGGCGTATGCTCAAATGGGCGATCGAACTCTCGCCCTTCGATCTGTATTACGTACCGAGAAACGCCATTAAGGGGCAAGTCATTGCCGACATTCTGGCCGATCTGACACACCTTCTGGCGAAATTTTGACGATAGAGAATCAAGAAGAGGGGTCCGGCCCAAAGTGGACCCTAAACGTCGACGGAGCCTCTAATCGAAGGGGCGCGGGCGCGGGATTGGTTTTAAAAAACAGCGACGGGCTCTTATTTGAACATGCCATCAAGCTGGGTTTTCGGGCATCCAACAATGAGGCCGAATACGAAGCTCTCATCGCAGGACTGGATCTCGCCGCCCATTTGGGAATACGAGTTATCGATGTCTACAGCGACTCGCAGCTTGTGGTGTTCCAAAGCACCGGCGAATATGAGACCAGAGACGAGAGGATGACATCGTATCAACAAAAGGTGCAATCATTGCTCTCCCAGTTTGAATCCGCAAAAGTACATCAGGTAGAAAGAGAGCTCAACACTCAAGCCGACGCTCTAGCAACCTTGGCGTCATCCGTCAGCGGGAAGCCAGCCAGAAGTATCCAACTTGGCTACTTGAAATCCCCGAGTATCGAAAGGCTCGGAGAAATTCTAACTATCGCCTGCGTGGAGGACTCCCCCAATTGGATGACCGATATCAAAAAGTACCTTTCGGAAGGAACCTTGCCAGAGAGCAAAATCGAGGCGAGAAAGCTGAGACAAAGGGCAGCCAGGTATTGGGTTTCATCCATGGGAATCCTCTATAAAAGAAGCTTTCAAGGTCCATACCTCAGATGCATTGGACCCCGGGAGGCGCAGCGAGTCCTCAACACATTACACTCTGGCCTGTGTGGAGGGCATGTTGGTTCCCGATTACTAGCCCTGCGGGCCGTGTCAATCGGTTATTTCTGGCCAAGCATGAAGAGAGATTCAGCCGAGTTGGTCCAGAAGTGTGAGAACTGTCAGCGGTTTGGGAATCTAATTCACCAACCGGCAACGGAAATGGTTCCTATGAAAAGTCCATGGCCGTTCGCGCAGTGGGGGTTAGATATTGTCGGACCCATGCCTACGGCTCCACGGCAAAAACGCTTCCTGCTAGTAGCCACCGACTATTTCACCAAGTGGGTAGAGGCGGTACCCCTGGCAAGGATCAGAGATATTGAGGTCAAATCATTCCTTTGGAAAGACATAGTATGCCGATTCGGAGTCCCGCAAACCATCATTTCAGACAACGGAAAACAGTTCGACAGTAAACTGATAAAGAATTTCTGCGAGGAATTGAAAATACAACACCACTTTTCTACCCCACGGTACCCACAGAGTAATGGGCAAGCAGAGATTACTAATCGGACTATTCTGGACGGCTTGAAAAGGAGGCTAGATAGTGCGAAAGGGAAGTGGGTCGATGAACTACCATCGGTCCTATGGGCCTATCGAACTACCTCAAGAAGGTCCACCGGCGAAACACCTTTTTCACTAGCATTCGGGGTTGAAGCCGTCTTGCCGGTTGAGACCGAAGTGGCCACACACAGAACCGAAAACTTCGATGGAGCAGCGAACGATGAGCAATTAATGCAAGACCTAGAACTTCGGGACGAAGTAAGAGAAATTGCAGCCATCAGAAACATGGACTACCAGAATCAAATATCCAGATACTACAACCGGCGAGTAGCAGGCAGAAGCTTCAGAGCCGGAGACCTGGTCCTTAGAGAAATCTTCCGAGAGACCAAAAACAAAAAATGAAGGCAAGCTAGGTCCAAATTGGGAGGGCCCTTTTAAAGTCACCAAAGTTGGACCAAACGGGGCTTACCACCTAGAAACAATGGGAGGGTTTGAGGTCCCTCGCCCTTGGAATGTAATCCATTTGAAGAAATATTATCATTAAATGAGAAGTTTCTTGTTTCTTCCATTAAATCTTCTAAGCACGGAACAACACGACAATAAAAGACGCGCTCAACGGGCTGGGTCTGATCGGGGTCACTTTTAGCACCCGATACCACTCAGCCCTCGCAGCACGCACTAGCCGAATGGCCCCCTAAGCCGCGCTCAACGGGCTGGGTCTGATCGGGGTCGCTTTTAGCACCCGATACCACTCAGCCCTCGCAGCACGCACTAGCCGAATGGCCCCCTAAGCCGCGCTCAACGGGCTGGGTCTGATCGGGGTCGCTTTTAGCACCCGATACCACTCAGCCCTCGCAGCACGCACTAGCCGAATGGCCCCCTAAGCCGCGCTCAACGGGCTGGGTCTGATCGGGGTCGCTTTCAGTACCCGATACCACTCAGCCCTCGCAGCACGCACCAATCGAATGGCACCCTAAGTCTAGCTCAACGGGCGCTGAGCACTCAACGGGCAAAGTTCAAGCTCGACTCAACCCGATCAATCATACGTCGAGAGGAACGGTAAAACGGAGCCCGCATATTGACCCCCATACGGATAAACGTGCCAGCAATATCATTAAAAAAAAAGGGTAGGATCGAGGCGCAAAACCATTTTAATACAACACAAGCATTCAACTCATTACAAAGAAAACAAGGGTAGTCCAATGTCCTTTAAGAATACAACGAAACGTAAAAAAAAGGGGGGGCACCGCCATCCCAAACAGCACTACAGGAGATCGGAGCACCCTAACTTTCTCGAGCAACATGGCTTGACGAAGTGCGATTAATCGAGGGAGCGCAGTCTTCTAAAGCATCCGAAGGGCCTTCTGGGTAATGAGCCGACACGGCTGGGGTTTCCTCCACACAAATCGTGGTCTGTAGGGCGTCACTTTGCAAACATCGACTCTCCGGTCCAGCAACGACCTCAGAGTATTCACTCTTTACCCCTACAACACTGGCAGCTAAGGGCTTTTGTGCAGCCGGGTTATCTCGGCAACCAGGAGAAGGAAAGTCATCGACATCTATTATGTTGGTTAAATCACAGCCAAGGAAACTGGTTACCTGTTCAGGGATCCCTCCGTGCTCGGGGAGTGTGGTAAGATTCACAGGATCATCACCTGCGTCCTCGCCCACAGGATCGGGGACGGACGGGCTCGAAGGTCGAGTGACTCGCTCGCCGCCAGGAGCAGAGACCCCCTCCTGGCCATCCTGAAAGCCCCTGCGGTACCCCTGATCGTAAGCATCCAGAGCAGCCTCCCTGGACTTCTCTTCAATTGGATCCAGGCGATCCTTTACAGTTTGGAGGACATTGATCTCGAAATCCAACGCGACCTCCCTACTATGGCGTTCAAACTCCAACACGGCCTGGGCCCTTTCGGCTCGTTCCTTGTCCAGCGCCTGGGACAACTCGAGGCATTCCCTCTTGAGTCGTCCGACGACTCGGGAATGTTCTTCCTCTGCAGCTCTCAGATTGGCCTCGACCTTCTCTCGAGTGATGCGCTCTTCTTCGCAAGCCCGATGAGCCCGGGCAACGTCCGCAACAACTTGTTCGTAGGACGGGCCTACTGCACCCGCGTAAACACCAAGCTACAGCGCAGAAAGAAAATGAAGCTGATGAAATAAGCACGAATTTAAAAATTTTCGACCCCTCCCTCGCCGGAACGCAGAAACTAATATTACCTGATATGCTATGCTCTGAAGAATGGAGCCGATCTCTGGAATGGAGATGGCGCCGGCCAGGGCCCTGTCCTTCTCCAATACGACTGATCGGATCAGGCCAAGGGCTACATCCCGATCCTTCAGACCAGAGTCGGTAGTCTGAACGGGGCGAGATGTTGCCCGGGGAGCAGGAACGAAGGGACGGGCCCCGGAGTCCCTGACGGCGAGCGGTGGAGGTGGCAGCCGAAGGGCCGAAGCAGCTTCCTTGCCTTTGCTAGCAAGGGTGTCAGTTAAAGATGGCCTCGGTTGAGGTGACAAAGTAATCGGGCTAGCCACAGCAACCTTGCTCTTTTTGGAAGGAAGGGTGGAGGCCTGCGACGCGGAGGATAGTCGCTTCTTCTCTGAGCCGGGGAGCTGACCGATTCTCCCCGACTGAGCGTCCACCTCAGCTCGAAGCGCCGCCAGCCTGGCCATCTTCTCCTCGCTGGAAGGGGTCTTCGACCCCACAACAGGATCGGTGCCCGACCTGTCTATTGGAAGGGAGGGAGCAAGAGGATCCACTGCCGCAGACCCCTTCTCCTTCACGATGCCGGGCTGAGCAGAACCCACCTCCGGGACGAGACCCCTCTTGTCACTAGAGCGAGAACCGGATGCGATAGGGCCCGGCCTATCCTCTGGACGCGGGCATCAGTTGAAGACATCCCGAGCTGAGGACGGCTACCCCTCTTCTCCGAACTCGTCGCTGACTTCCCAGCGGAATGAGAGCCAGACTTTTCCCCCGATCTGGGGCTTCCTCTCAGGCCTCTCCGCAAACGAGAGCCATGCCGAGCACCGCCAGATGAGCTTTCGGTCACCATTGGGTCACCAAAGCCGAGCTTATACAGCGGCCGCAGCTCTTCCTCGGAGTCTCCTTCGGACGTATGAGAGTGAACCTCCTGAGCGGCCGGGGACGCAACTGGAGACGAGTGAGGGGGATCTTCGAAGATCTCGGTCAGACGCGGTCTCAGCCGACGAGTGCTGCTAGGATTCGGGTTATCCCAGCCCAGAAGCCTGAAGAAAGCTCGGTCGTTTATTCGAAATGCGGCGTTCACGTGCTCCAGCTTCACGGAACTCTCGGAAGGGCGGGAGTTAGCACAGGGAGCTGGAGCCGAACAAAAGAAGGATCAGTTAAAGTGAAATTAGATGTTCAGCCGCAAGCGAATAACGAAAATGACTGCCCGACCTATCGCGCCCATTAAGATAGAACGTGGCACCCTCCAGATATCTTCGGGGGCATTGCCAAATTCCCAGTTCCCGGACAGGATTATTAACTTACTCTCGGCCCAACCCTTGTCGGAATCTGGAAGCTCGTCTACGAGCTTCCGTCTAGAGTCCCTAGCCCTAAAATGGTAACCCCTACCGGACTTTCGAAGCTCGTATGTGTGCATGATCTCGGGGACTCCCAAATCAAGGTCATAATCCCTATTCATGGCAACATAGCACATTAAAGCCCTGAAGAAATTGGGATTGCACTGAGTAGGGTGAAGGTCAAACGTCGACAAAAACCTCCTAACGAGAGGGGGAAAGGGCAGCATTAAACCACCCCTCGCGATCTGCGAAGGGTACACATACATACTCGAGTGGTCTAAGCGCTCTAATGGAATGGGGAAGGATTCGTAAGGTGACCATTCCATTCCTACCGACTCGGGGATGTCAAACATACCCCTAAGACCAGCCAACGACTTTAAGATCGACATCCTCAAAGAGGAAGAACGAGTGCAACAAAAGGAACGCTTGGATAGAAGGGCAAATGTAACGGACAAAGCTCTCCTAACGCATAAACCCTACGACAGACAGAGACGAAGAAAACCGAGTAGACAGGTTTAAGAAGAAGAAATACCTTTGACTTGGGCAAATGAAGCGGTGATCGCTAAAAACGAATATAAAATCCTTGTTTTAAAAAACGACGGACCTGCCAGAAAGGCAGTGTGTCTTTTCGGATGACCAACGAACGATGAATGGTCTTGGAAGGCGAGAAGTGCGGCAGCCCTAATCATGGAAGATGATTCGAACGCCTTAAAAATCCCACCCAAATGGGCCACGTGTAAAGCCTGCCCAAGTCTCTGACATCCGAAGATACGCGCGATCGCGAAGCCCAGGTTTTTCGTGGTCACCAACGGCAGATCATCCATCCAATCTGGAAAATCGAACGGTACTGACGAAACTCGGCAGATGGAACCGCGGATGGACCGATTTGACCAAAAAAGTGTAAGGGCAGGGGTAAAATCGTGAAGAATTCCCTCGGAGCAGGAAGGACCCTTGCCCGACTTAGCGAAACTGCCCGTTCTCACCCGTCGACCGAGCCAAAAAGCATGAGCATTAAAACAGTGGCATGCAGAAACGAAAATAGTAAAAGACAAAGGAATGACGAATTTCCCACGGTCCCTTCCGAATAGAAATTTATTGTTCATACAATAGCTAAAAAGAAAGAGAGGGCCATAGATAGGCAGCATGAAAACGTCTCAATGGGAGACAAGACCGCCAAAACCGGAGGAGAGGGCCGCAACACCGGATCAGGACGCGGTTGGTCCATCCCCCCGAACACGAGTCCCGGCTCGTCGGTGCCTTAGCAGCAAGCGGAATGACTCATCCAGCTCGCGGACGGAGGGGTACGCATTACCGGACGACCCGTCTTGAAAACCAGCTCGGTACCCAGAAACATAATCCTCCAACCGCTCCTCTTCCGGGTTGAGGACGGAAAGTCCCCTCGGTACCTCTGCGGAAGACGAAGGCCTCCGGCCACCTCCCGTTGCGCAAAAGATAACCTCGGCGGCAAGGGAAAAATCGGGATGGGATCATTCCTCCTCATCCGACGGGAGCCAGAATCCCCTCGTTCCCCAGGACATGATCGCCTTGACAATGAGGGCCTACCCGCGGGAACAAAATAAGGGAAGGCACGAGACGCTGTCCTCACGTCACCCCTGGCGCGATAAGCCGCCAGTGGGAACGGTCTGACATGAAGAGCCACGGTTAGTTCGACACGACGGGAAGCATCCCCGAGTAAGCTAACCCAGCTCCGCTCCCGAAAGGCCAGCGCCTTGGTAATATCCTCCAGCCTGAGCTCTCCGTCCGAAGGACAGTCCAAGTCCCCTGCTGCAAAGAAGAGCGCAATAGGAAACAAGTCCCATAAAAGATGTTGATTACGCGGTAAAACAACAATGCCGGAACAGGTAGAGATTATTTACCAAGAGAAGAGGACCTAAACATCCCTGAAATCCTTAGAGGATGAGTCTTCCACCCTACTATGAAGTTGTCATCCACGTCCAAGATCAGGGGAGGGACACCCGAGCGCCTGGTCAGGCCATAGCTGCCGTCCCCCCCCTGTGACGGTTTAAGCTGATAGAACTTCGAAAGCTCCTTCAGCCTAAATCGCACCTTGGCCGCATGACAAAGGGCGACCACACTGGAGAGAATCAGGTAGCTATCAGGGGTCAACTGAAGCGGATGGATACCGTACCACATCAGGAAAAACCCTATGAGGTCAGGAAGGGGAAAGAATAGTCTCCCTATCTCTATCTGTGAAAAATAGAATATGCATGAATTCTGGTCCGGAAGAGGGGGCGCCTCGCCCTCGTAAGGAACGACCGTAATATCGTCAGAAATGGTAGGCATTCTGACCAAAACAAGAACAATGCGAGAAGACTTTAAAAAAAAAGGAAGAAGTGAGCAATACATCTACCACAAGCCGATTATATACGTGAAAAAGAACGAACATGCATTCAATGCAAATTCAAAGTCCCGACATCGCTACGGGAAGATGAGTCAAACATTAGACGGGGATACGAAGAGGCGCTCATGTAATAATGGGCCACGCCCATTTACCGATGGAACGATAGAGACAACCCCTCCGTCGAAGCAATCAACACAGCCATTAAAGGGCACAATTAGTTACCACGCACGAACTTCAAAGAATCAAAAGACTTAGCACGCAAAAGAATGTTTAAACTCGGGACGCAGCCCGTACAAAACACCCGGTCTTCGCCGGGAAGATGTTCGCAAAAGGGAAAAGTACAAAAGAAACGAAATCAAAAGAGGCAGAGAGCATGAGGCATTGGCACCGGCTTTACTCCTGGCGTCCAGGGCTAGAGGTGGAAGTAGTCGGCCGAGTTGATGTCCCCGGATCCTCCTCCGCGAAAGGACCGCACTTCCTTCAAAAAGAGAGAGATGATACATCTCCTTCAGTTTAGACTCCGAAGGGAAGGCCTGACCATCTTGTCTAGCCGAGTAGCCCGTGCTAAAGCCAGCACAGAAGTCCTTGAAGCGCTCGCTCTCCTCCTCCTCGATCAAGTGCTTCAGCCTCTCCACCTCCCTACACACGGCACCGACATAGCCACACGCCACAAGGCTGGCCTTGCGGGAAAGGGCCGGGGGCATGGAATACTTGCCCATGGCTCCAACTCGGGTAGGGCTAACACAGTACACATACTGAGGCACCCGAGACGGAGATGTGGGAGGGGACATCGAAGCCCGGGGCCCCCTCTCGGCCGTAGGGGATGACCGCGGAGGCTCGACAGGTTCCCTCTCCTGGGAAAAGCGCTCCGCAGGAGTTACAGGAGGCGGGGAGGGCGATGCCGGATGAGCTAAAGGAGAGCTTCCACCACCGAACTCACCCACACCTTCTTCGAAAGTCCTGGGGGGCGAGCCAATGAAGGGCCGAGGACTGCCCGATCTCTCTTCCTCCACCCTATGCCGTTGGACGGATGACGAGGCCGGAGGGGGGGTCCGAGAATGACCACCCATGGGGAAGGTCTCCTTGTCGCTATTTTCGTCCTCGGCGATAACGATGGGGCGGTCATAGGGCACAGATGATCGGACCGCAAACCGGGGCCGACGACTCGACCGCCTCAACGCCTCCCCGGGATTAGAAGAGGAACCAGAGACGCCGCCGAAAGACGAGGCGGACGGAGGACGCCGATTCGAGGGCCAGCTCACGGGTGGATGAGGAGCTACCGGTAAAGTGCGAGCGACGGAGCTCGAAGAAACCGCACCGAGTAGGGTCTTCCAGCTCCTACCTTCAAAGGCCAGGGCCCGTTCTACGTCTTCCGATCGCAGGACCCCTGGCGGGGGGCAGGCGTTCAGAGAAGATGCACCTGAAACAAACGCGAGAAAGTCGTAAGCCAAAGACTACGTTTCATGAGATGAACTAAGTTGAGTCCGATACAAGGGCAAGAGAACTTACCCGAGCCTAAGTATGGCCCCCTCATCCTGGTCGGAATGCGGAAGGGGCAGTCTTCCGGAAACCAGGGACCCCGGACACGAAGGACCTTCGAGCGCCAGTCGTAGATAAACTCGTTAGCGTCCAAGATCAGTGTTCCCGAGGCGGGTCTCCGGGACAGATAAAAGAGGGGGCATCCTCCAGTCAGGGGCTTCAAGATATAGAAGCTCCTCACCTCGTTAAGCCCAAGGCGGATGCCGAAGACGCGATTAAGAGCGGCGACGGCCGCTAGGATACGGAACGCGCTCGGAACAAGCTGGAGGGGGTGAAGATCGAAAAAACTCAAAAACTCGACTATCAGCACGGACAGAGGGAATAGAATCCTTCCAGCCTCTACCTGGCCGGAGTAAACCCATAGCGACGAAGGATCGCGCGGAGGGGGCATCTCCCCCCTGTACTCTTCTACTATGATGACCCCAGGTAACTGCGCCATCGGACAAAGGAGATGAAGACGAAGAACAGGAAGACAGTCGAGACTCGAAACGGGTTTGATTTAGTGACAGGTACGGGAATCACACGAACAATCCGAGCGTATAATAAGAATCTGATTTTTCGTATCCTCAACCGTCGCGACGATTCAAAATAAGGGCGAGGCGGCAAAAGTCTTTGAAATCCGCGCCTGCGTAACATTAATGAGGAAAGTGTACGGATAAGTGACAAGTGGCTTTGAGAGATGTCGACAGATTCGCCGGTCATGACAAGGTGAAAGCTGACGGAACACGGCACCCCTGACGAACGAGCCTCTCTGGTCAGTTCTTTCGGACTCCCGAGACCCTGGAAGCCCAAAAGAAGGGGGCATTTGTAGGAGGCGAATTTAACCGAGACAAAGAACGGGAAACAAAACACAGCCGGGCCCATCTCTCAACCGATGAGCCCACAAGCCAAACCATGAGTTCAGGCCCATTTGGCAGTACCAGGATGGGGCACCACTGCCCGCGAAGTGTATGGGCCTGACAAGCCCAGATGTAACAAAGGAGAGTCAGGACGGGCAGGACATATGCCCGAGTACGGCTCAACACGGGTAAGATTGCCCGAACAGAGTGCTGAAGGTTTAATTCGTGTAGCCACGAGGGCGGTCAAAATCGTGGCAGCCCACCTCGTTCAAAGGGCACAACGGTGTTCACGATTGAACGGCTGGACGGACATGAACCCCTTCACTAAGAGCAAGACAGTTATCAAAGGGAATATTCTCTGACATCTCAAAGGACAGTGCGTCAGGGAAACCGTTATAGGCAAATGATGATCCCTAGGTGCCACGTGTCCCGAATCGGTAGGCCATACAGGGGGTACCACATCACGTTATGGATACCCCCCCGAGGTCCAATCGGCACGCCCTAATCAAGTATAAAAAGGAGGCTACCCCGCCCTCCTAAGGTATGCGCAACACACTCCACTCTCTCTCGTTCTTTCCCTCTTTGGGTTGAAGGTTCTTCTAACAAGAAGGATCACTGACTTGAGCGTCGGAGGGGCGTTAGCCGGCACCACACTGGTGTGAGTTGCAGGTACCTGAGGACCGAAGCCGACGAGGAGCTGTCTGACTTGCAAACAGTGAGGAGGATCTGCAGGGCTAACCGGATCGGCGAAGTCGGAAGCTCAGACCCGCACCATCTCTCCGGAACCAACTCAAAAGCCCGGATCGACCAGGATCCGGCCCAGGAGGACGAACAAGGAAATTCGCCCACCACAGTTGGTTTTGGTTTCATAAAATTTTTTGTTTTTGTTTTTTTAAGAAAAGTTATAAAAGTTGTCCATTATTACAAAATACAATTAAAAAATAGAGATAAAGTATGTTCCACTTTTTAACTAGAACAAAATATCTCCATTTTTTTCTTAAAATGCGGACAATTATTCATGCTTTATTTTTTTTTAATGCCGTATGAGATAACACGTGATTTAACTCAATTATTTCTTTATTCCAAATCCTTATCAATGAAGATTACTCACTAAAGATACAATTAGAAAAGGAAACCAAAAAGAATGGGAATTTGCTGAATATGATGAATAGAGATATTGAAAATATAGCACCAAGGATAAAATGAATCCGTATAAAGAAAAGAGATAAAAGAGATATTGGATTTGGACCATCTCAGAGATCAGACTGGATAAATATTCTTGCGGAGGACAAACTATGACCACTCACAAATCCATTTTGTAAGAACACATCACTTGATGCGAATAATTCAGATAACAAATAGTCTATGCTGATAACAATCATATAAACTCAATGTCTTGAATAGTAAGTACACAATTACAGCAAAGGTTAAGTGGAGCGTACGCCACCCATAAATGTCTTAGGATCGGGGCACGACCCGCTAAATTGCGCCTGCGAGAAGTCAAATCCTGGATTCTGCAACAAAAGAGAGATGGAGATCAGACTCAACGGGATTGAGTATAATACAACTTTAACTGACATGGCTTGGACCATGCCTGAATCACTCTTACATGTAAGGATAAAGAAAAGATGGAGAGGAGATTCCACCTTCATTTAAACTGGTGAAGCAGAAAAACAAGCTGTTTTTGTTTTTGTTTTTGTTTTGTATTTTTTTAGCTCGAGCATTTGGTACCCATTTGGATAGCGGAATAAACGAGTATAAGGATAGTATAAGGGTGGTATAAGAATGGATAAAGAAAATGGGTGTTTGTTTGCACGGTATAACTTGGTATTACTAAGTCAGTTTAAACGAGTATAAGAGAGTATAACAATTCTAAGTAACCCCTACGATAAGCTATACTCACTTTATCTATTCTCATGAATCCACGTGTCAAATCAACTTTTTATACCTTATTACATCAATCACTTATCAACACCTCTTATACATCAAATGACCCACATGTCAAATCAATTTTTTTACACTTTATTTATATTTTATTCTTTATCAACTAAACAATTCAACTTTTATTCTTACGTTTTCCAATGAGAATTAAAAAAAAACACAACCAAACATAAAATCTCTTATTCTTGTACACCTCCTTTTAGAATGAGTATAACCCCCGGATAACACCGGATAAATATTTTGGAGGTGTTAGTTTACCCTGGATAAATATTTTGGGGTGTTAGTTTACCTGGATAACTTCAGATAAATTATGCCAGAATAAACCTTGATAAAGTGGTATAGAGATTCCAATCAACCCCTAGAATAAAAGTTATCCTACCTAGGTTATTCCACCTAAAGAATATGTGGGCCCACTGTCAAATCAACCGTCATCACCTCTTATAAATCACATGTCAAATCAACTATCGTTACTTTTTTACCTTTTATAAATCATTATCCATACTTTATTCACATTTTACCCAAACAACAAAACATTTATTCTTACGTTTACCAACGAGAATAATTCAAAATACAACCAAACACAAAATCACTTTATTCTTATTTATACTCACTTATACTTGGATAAATCTATACCCTATAATAAAATTTATCTCCGTTCTAAATGGGGGCGTAGATTTATTATCTATACTGGTATAGTTATCTATCCATAATAACTCAATTCCGTTGTCCAAACGGGGGGTTAGAGGTTTTTCATTGTCATAAAAGCCCAGAAAGTCACAGAGAATCAAGAATCATAGATGTTTGCACATCAGAGTTGAAAGGTAAAACCACTAAAAGTAGGGGTGAGGAAGAACAATTTTTAAAAAAAAGACAAAAAAAGAAAAATAAGAATACTATATCAGATATATTGGAAAAACCAGTACTGACCTCTTCCTGAAATCTCTGTAGCATAAGGCGCTTCTGTTCAAGATCCGCTGTGTGGGGATCAAGCTGACCCTGACCAAGTATAGGTGAAGGCCATGTCCAGCCCTTGTCCCTTTTCTGTAAGGTTATATGCATGGTTCCATCCTCTGCAATATCCAAATTTACATTTTACAAAAGATAATACTTGCTACCAAAGCCGAAGATTCAGTAAGTACATGAAATGTTAGAATAGCACTGAAGAAGTATACCCACGTATCCCGTCGTAACTATATAAAATACTGAATGTCAAAAGGGATTTGCTCCCCAAAGGCTCTTCTTTCTTTCTTTCTTTCTTTCTTTTGTTTTCAATTTTTTTTTGGGTGGTGGTGGGGTTGTATCCAGAGATCCCTTGTCTCCTTTGTTCGAGGGGCATTTCTTAACATAATTGCACCAATCTTTCTTCAAATCAATGTGCACTGTGATCCAATATATTCCAGTTCGCTTTACTCATGTATCCAAGCATAAGATAAAAAATTCTGCACTGTATCAATCAATAGGTGTGTCCATACAATGTCATCCAAGGAAAGACATCGTGCTAAGAATTCCCCATCTCATTAATCAGTCTTCACCTTTCTTCATGAATAAGGTAAATAAAACAAAGTTGTACAATCAAGAATGACATATCTTGTGCTACCCTAACCCCCATATCAATAACCACACACAAGTATCATTTACTCCTTTTATTTTGCCCAATTGTTGCATAGTGCACCAAAAAATTTATAGGATTAAGAAAAAAGACGTTGACTTGATTGTGGCTCTTTAGTCTTTACATCCAGCAAAAATAACAGAAAGACAAATAACACAGCAAATAATTTAATTCATAGGATTGAGAAAGAAGGATTTTGTTTGGCAATTTGGAATCCCTCTTCCTATAATTATGCAACCCAACTTCCAAACTTGATTGTGCAAGGGGCATAGGATATTGAAAATAATTAACATGTATAAAATTTAGTAAACAACAAAATAAGAGATTGAAAATTCAAATTGATATTGCTTTAGGTGATATCTACATGTAAAATACGAAAAATATTTTAATAATTATTAACATCTAAAAATATATAAATAACAAACAAATAAATAAATAACGAAATATTTTTAGCGAAAGATGCAATTTCTTCCCACTCTTTCAGTGATTCATCTTTTCCCAAATCAGTCAAGATCAAAGTATAACAGAATTCCACCATTCACAACCAAAGGAATAAAAATCCAGAGAAAAAAAAAGAAGATAAAAGGACGGCATAAAAAAAAGAAGGAATTACACGTGAGACATTCTTTGAAGGAAAGATAACTCATTAATTTACTTTAGTTCATGTTTTGTTCATTTTAATTCATGAATTATTCAGTATAATTTAAAGCCTAAATAAACTAAGTTCAATTCAATACAAGGGGCCATTCAATTCACTGCAAAGTTGTCACTTTAGCTTTATGCCAAAAATAAAAATCTTTCACTGTCGCACTGTTTAGTTCGATCCACGATCCATGAATCCGACCATTTCAATTGATATTGTTATACAATTTGATCGATCAATGATTCATTTCGATTTATGAGTTGTTCAATTATGAATAGCTATGGTTAATGCGAAACTCCACCCCTTCAAAAAATGTCTCACATACTACGTTATTTTTATAAAAGCCTAACAAATGTTATTTTATATGCATAAACACTTATGTATCTACATATCAAAATTTAATTTGAAGAGGAAAAATAGATTCATTAACCTTATTAATGAAGACACTAAACTTATAGTAGTGGTCCAGCCTAACAAATGATGAGCCAACCGATATATCCTACCAAATCTGTGGTCCCCTGAAACAACAGGCATCAGTTTTGCATTATAAAAAATACAAGAGTTAGTAGACATGTCTTCATCATTTGGAAACTCTAGTCCAAACTGTTCAAAGCATGAATAATATAATCCTTTTTTTTCCAAGTATGAACAAGAATAATTGTACAAATGCTAATCAAACTGAAACACAAAATGATGATGAAAATAATAATATGGGCACTATTACACACAGTTCTCGCGGACAATCCATGCACCTCCATGCCGTGCAACTAGCTACCTCGTTAAACATATTTTTACAATTGTCAAAAATAGATCTCTTTAATTTAAAATGCAGCAACATGAACGTTTCATTAAAACATATATTTGATTAGATGAGGTTTATTATTATAAAAAAATCAAAATATGTGCGGACTATCCGTGTTCTGTCCCTAACATTATTCAAATAATATTATTTTTTTGTTCTTGTTAAGAAGGCGTGGATGGAAATCACACACGATATCGCGGTAGTTGAAGAAGGAATAAGTATTCTTGGTTGTTCGGATACATTAAGATTAATTTTGTTTGGTTTGAGATATTGAGTGGGGCTTAATCAATCTTTCTAATTAATCAATTCATTTTCTTATATTCCTTTGTTTGATTATTCCCACACACCTACTACTCTTAGTTGCAAGTTCTTTAGGATTTCTAATTAATTTCTGAACATTAGTTGTTGAAATGAACAGAAGATTATAAAGTTCTTCTAAACAATAAAAAAAATTATTTAACTAAATAAACTGTCATGTTGTAGCCATAAAAAAGAGAGTGAGGAGAGCCTTTTTTGGATTAATAGACTACTACGATGGAAAATGATACGTTCAATCCTGTGTACAACAATCATCTGCAGCTCTACTGTTTTTTTTAAAACATATACACTTGTCTATTAAAGTATGCAATGCTATAAAAAGTGTGGTATACATCGAGATACACAAGTAGATTTTGAGATAATAAAGTTTTAATTAATGAATGGCGAACCCCTAATGTGTTATCAGTAATACACGGTAGCTCAGGAGAACAAAAAACCCAAAAGTTTCATTATTCAACAATTATTCAACATATATATTAAAATGTGTTTGGCTGTTTCCACCAATTCAGGTCGACCGAACTTTGTTGCTAATTCAGGTTTTGAGCAACCGGACTTGGTCGTCATTTCTGATTTTGGACGACTGAACTTGGTCGCCATTTTAGGTTTTGGACGACCGAAATATGTCGAACAAGATCCAGAACTATATTTACCTATTCTTTATAAACAAATAAATTTTTGGTTTTATCCATCATATTATATATTTACTCTTTTATCCAAACAACAACTATGAGACTGAAAAAATGTAAGTATGTATACTTTCAATTAATTCAAATTTTTAGAAAAATATTTTATTAAACAAATATATATTATTTTTAAATTTCATTTGAATTCATAGTTAAACGGATTCTTTGTTTGAAAATATAAAAAAAACATATCAGTTGATCCAAACACATTTTATATTTGACTTTTGAAAATTTGTCTTCACTTATGTAAAAAAAAATTGTTCTTATGTTCTACATTTAAAAATAATTATTGATTCTCTCTACATTACAACTCAGACGTGGAGTGACATGAAGAATCCAAGGAGGATACACGTTATGAGATTATGTTTTCAAGAAAAAAATTATAAACTTTATTACAAATTATGTTCGAACAAATTCGGCCGCTCTAAACTGGAATGACGATCAAATTAGGTTGTCAAAAATATGAAATGACGATCAAGTTCGATTGTCGAAAATTTAAAGTGATGATCAAATTTAATCGACTTGGTCGTATAGATAGGGATAGAAAAAACACCCATTGATTTTTTTTTTTTTTTGCCTATTGGTGGGCTAAGAAAAGCACTGGTGGAACTAGACGTGCCCTGTGAGTTCACGGTATGAAAAAACCCCAACCGTCAAAAAATGGCGGCAAAACCTTCTTGATCTTCCACGTCGGAGAAACAGAAGTGGCGGGAAACCCAAAAATTTCTTCTGAAGAAACCCCTCTCTCTCTCTCTCAAACCCAAAAATTTCCATGGAATCCGATTCGGACTCCGACGACTCTCACATCTCCGCGACTCCTCCGAGGAGATCGCCATCACCTCCTCCTCCTCCACCCCCACCAACTTTGTCTTCCTGCAAATCTAGGGTTAGGGTTAGGGTTTCAGCCAACCCCCGATCGGAGCTGAAGCGGAAGTCCAGAACCCCTAAATCAAACCCTTCCAAGGAGGGCGACCCCCCTCCGCTCCCCTCCATCGACCTGTCGAGCCTCCCTGGATTCTCGGTGAAGATACGACGGCCGTCCGATCAAAATCAAGCGACCTCCGCCTCCTTCTCCAGCACATTCAAGACCCGTAGATCGGCATTCGATCCTTCTGAGTTTGAGAATGTCTCGGTGACAGCCAATCCCGTTGTTGGGGATCGAGCGGCTTCAGTCGATCAAGTGAAGGTCGTGAAGAGGCACCCGAACTCGATTGGATGTGAAGCGACGTTGGAGAAGCCTATACGTGCGAAATCCAATTCGGAGGGGAATTTCGTGCGTCTGAGGATCAATGGCTACAACGGATACGGTCGGAAGTTCACGAATAAGGGGCAACGGTTTTCGTCGCATTCATCGCGGCGTTTTAAGTATCGCCGGAGGATTAACGGTGGATGGAAATCAGGACGTGAAGGGGATGTTGGATCTGGTCTCTGTGAGGAGGAGGGTTTGGTGACGGAGGTCGTATCAAAGCGTGAGGGTGTGAGATCTGGCTTTGAGTTGATAGAGGAAGCGGTGGCAGCCGCTCGAGCGGAGCCTTCCGATCGGAATTTGATAGAGCTGATGAAGCTGACACATGGTTATGATTGCTTTCGGGAAGGACAGCTTGAAGCAATACGAGGGTGCTTTTGGGAGAATCGATGATGCTGGTGCTGCCAACCGGTGCTGGGAAATCACTCTGTTATCAGGTAATGATTGCTCACTGCTTAATTAATGTTACTTACTTTAGATTATGCAACATCAACCATTGTTGAATTACACTTCCTAATTAAGTATATACAAGTGTTGTAGGATGGGAAAGATATTCATGTTGAATGTTTCAATCCATTAGGATTGCGTAACTTGTTTAAGTAGCATCTATTCTGAAATGGGCAAATTTTATTTTTACAGTTAACGGCTCTGATTTTGCCTGGCCTAACTCTTGTTGTGAGCCCGCTTGTGGCTTTGATGGTTGATCAACTGAGGCAGCTTCCTCCGTCAATTCCTGGTGGTATCCTTTCCAGTAGTCAGGTTTTTTTTTTTGCTCCCTTTGCTTTCTCGACTCCCGTTTACATTGTTTGATGTCTACTGTTTTGTTTGTTTAGTGTAAATGTGCATTTTTTTTATGTAGACAAATGAAGAGTCTTCAGAAACACTGCGATTGCTCTGCGAAGGACACCTCAAGGTAAATATGCTTATGCATTTATTTGTTTTCAGATGGTGGATTATATGTGTCCAAATATTTCTTTTAACCATATAGAATCCTCAAATGTTCCAATCTCATTTCATTTTGTTGAATGCTAACAAGGAATAGATTTCTTTGTGGATGTTGTTTGAAGAGTTGAGAACAAAGCTTATTTGGGAGCATACCGGAGGAGAGGGGGTTAAGATTTGTTGACCAAGCTAATTTACTAGAGATTTCTGCTGTCAACCACTTTTGATCTTTTTTAAACCAGAGTGTTGATTTACATATATAAAAAGAACCTCAGTTTTTTAATTGCCTGAATGGTTGGTCGTGTAATTCTGTTGTCCATCTGTTTTACTTATCCCATCATTTTATTGGACCATGACTTCCAAGCAGAGGCTCATGTGAACTGACAAATCCAATAAACAATCAATTTTGACTTGATGCTTCAGATTTCAAGTCAAAATAAACCTTTATTGCATGTTATTACATTAAATTTATTTTCTCAGGAGTCTGGAGACCCAAAATGAGGTGGACCTTGACGTAGTATATGTAGTCCATATTGTTTGTGTGAATTTGGTTAAAGTAGATGATCAGGAATTATGCATGTATCTGAAAAAAAAAGGAAAAGACAAGACACCTGGGCTCCTGGCATGATGCATGTTTCTACATATAAAATCTCTTGTAATTGCATTAGTGCACAGATAAACCTGAGCCAAATGTTATTCTGCCTCAGCTTGGTTCGGATGCCAATAATAAATCTAATTTCACATCAAGCCTGGTTTACAAGAGGCAAGCTCGATTGTTACTAAGTTTATTTTACCAGTTGGCATAGGTTTATGAATGACTACTCTTATTTGATTGCTAAGGTAGTGTGTTTAATGCATCAGGTGCTTTTTGTTTCACCTGAGAGGTTTCTCAATGCAGAGTTCTTATCAATAGTCAGGGATGGTCCTTTAATATCTCTTGTAGTGATTGATGAAGCTCACTGTCTTTCAGAATGGTGAGTACTTGCATATTATTCTTTAATCTTCATGGTAGAGTCACAACACTGATCCATCAGATCAATATTTTCTGGTAACCGTGCTGAATCATGGCTTAATTATTCATTTTCTCATCTCTCTGACCTAAGCAATCAGTCTTTAATTTGAAATTATATTACTGCAATGATAGTTTTTGATATATTCCATCATTTGAACATTTGTAACAGGTCACACAACTTTCGACCTGCATATTTTAGGCTGAAGTCATCAATACTTCTAACAGAGCTTAATGCCAAATGTGTCCTTGCCATGACTGCAACTGCAACTGTCCAAACTTTGCATGATGTTATGCATGCTCTAGATATTCATCCAAAAAATCTTATCCAAACATGTCAAATCAGGGAAAATTTGCAGCTATTTGTGACCGTTAGCATAAACAGGCAAGTCCAACCATCCTATTTATGGAATTCTACACAAGTGCATTGGTTTTGCTACCATGTGAGTGCTTTGTATGTGTTATTGATATGCCTCTCTGCAATGCTTTCATTATTTAGAATGAAGGATTTGTTGACCCTGATGAAGTCTTCTCATATGGCAGCAGTACGAAGCATCATCATCTACTGCAAATTTCAGGTTTGTTACTGATTTATTCTTGCCCCATGTTAAGTTTTCCTTCTTGTTTCGTCATTTCTTTTCCATTTATTTGACATGGATTTGTGTAATATCAAGTTTGCCCTTTTTGCAGTCTGAAACTGATCAAATCAGCAAATACCTCTACGACAACAATATTACTGCTAAGGTAGGATTCTGTTTGTTTTAGGCTGCAATGTATATGGAACATTCTGTTATTTGCATTCATGAACCTTGATGCCAGTTGCTTTGTACACAAATTTTGTTGCTTTACAGAGCTATCACAGTGGCATTCCAGCATCACATAGGAGTCGCACACAGGAGCTATTTTGCTCCAACAAAATAAGAGTGGTTAGAACCCAAATTTTTGTGGACTTTATATTGTTTCTTTCTGATTGAGATCTTTTTTTATATACCATGCATTATTTGTGTTCACAAGAACTGATGTTTTCTTGTTTGTGATATTAGGTTGTGGCAACTGTGGCATTTGGCATGGGTCTTGACAAGAGCGATGTTGGAGCTGTATGCATTAATCACATTTCAGTCTTCATTTATTCTTGAATTACAATCCGGTTTTGTTTTCCATTATTTTTATATGTAGTTCACAATTACTGCTCAAAATCATGGAGATCTGCCTCATAATAGATTTGTATGTACATAATCATTTATGTGATGACATATGCTCAAACTGAGTTTTTGTCAGGTTATACATTACAGCTTGCCAGAGAGCATAGAAGAATACATGCAGGTGATAGTTGTAACTTGTTAACAAATGACACCAAGAAGATTATTCAAGTTTTTGAACTACTAGTCAAATTTCTCACAACACTTATTCTTCTATAGGAGAATGGACGTGCTGGAAGGGATGGAAGGTTATCTCATTGTCATCTCCTCCTTGACGATAATACTTATTACAAGCTTCGTAGTCTTTCATACAGGTATTGAGATGCTGATTTTCCCCCTTTCCATTGTCTTGTTCTCTTCTTCTCATATACATAGAGTCTTAAGGAATGTAAACATATTAATGCATTGGCAGTGATGGTGTCGATGAATACACGATAAACAAATTCTTGTGCCAAATCTTCAACAATGATACAAATGTACTTGGGGATATTTGCTCTCTTGTGAAGGAATCTGCATCTCGAAAGTTTGATATGAAAGAAGAGGTTGCTTTGCACTGCTACATGCATATAATGTCTTATCCTAGATTTCATTATTTTATATGGTTCTTTATACTTGAAATTATATGAACATACATGGTCTCTAATGACAGGTGATGTTTACAATTCTAACTCAGCTGGAACTAGGCGAGACACAATATGTTCGGTTGCTTCCACAATTAAATGTGACTTGCACTTTGCATTTTCACAAGGTAAGTCGACTGACATCCAGATACATGTTTTGCAATCATTACTATTTTTTTCAAAGTGGGACTAGAGCAGGATATTTGAGGTTTTGAAATGGAAATACAGTGCAACCATGGATTTGGTGACAATATATTGTATAACTGGGTGTCCTGGAATAATTTTGAATTTCAGACTTAATGGCTAAAATTGACTTTTTCTGCATGTTTGTTTACACTTCACTTTCATTTCCTTGTCTACTAAGTATTTGTGAATAGGATCTAGGATATATTATTTTGAATGTCACCATTCTTGTTTGTGTATAATCCTTATATGGAGCATTTTTTCCCAGACGTCCCCAGGCTTGCTTTCTGACAAGGATATGTTGGTTGCAATGATATTGAAGAAGTATGCTTTCTACTATGTGTAACATGACTTTCAAGTTATTTTGACAGATGGAGCTTATCTGACATTCATTATTATTGGTGATATCTTCAGATCTGAAACTAAGCAAGGCCATTATGTTTTTGACATACCGACTATAGCAAATTGCGTAGGGGTTACAACTATTGATGTTTCAAATCAACTTCTAAAACTAAAGGTATGAATAATTCACTGCTACTCTACCTATCGAATCAATTATGATTCAAGATGAGATTACTGTGTTACAAATTCTTTTTCTTATCTCCTTCATGAAACAATTTAGCTGTTTCCAGAATTATATGCAACTGTACTAACAATAAACTGATATCCTATGCATTTAAATGTAGTTGTCAGGGGAAATAACGTATGAGTTGAAGGATCCATCCTTCTGCTATGTCATTGCAAAAAAGCCAGAAGACATGTGCTCTCTTGCTACATATTTCACGAGGTGGCTATCTGATGTTGAAAGCCATAAGGTTGGAATGATATCCTTCATTGTTTCTGTCTTCTTGATTCATTTTGAGAAATGTTCATAGCAGATATTAATTGAGAATTTGATATCGGCTTTAATTAATGCTATTTTCTATTTACAATGATCTTATAAGTTACTGATCGAATATTGTTTATGTTTGCTACTGGGCTATAAGACGATCTTTATATTTGATATGTTTTCAATAGTTTATGGAGTTATTTACTTCGTATTCATCAAGAATGCTTGTTTTATTTTGGAAAGGTCCGAAAATTAGATGCAATGTTCAAGATTGCGAGATTTGCCGCAACAGAGTGCAGGAAAGACAATGGATGCTCTGATTCTCTTCATACGTCATGCATGAACCGAAATATATCAGATTACTTCTCTGGAGGTTGTGATGTCTTGCTTGCTGAATCCGTAAACAAGATGTCAAAAAGCAGGTTAGAGAAACTCTATAGTTTAATGTTTTATACTTTAATGAGCAAGAGAAATGCATATCTTAATTCCTGATTCTTCAAACATAGCTAATATGAATCTTATTTGCATTTGCAGCCCATTCTTACGAGCAGACATAAAGGTAGGTCCATCGATTCTTTTATAAAGGTCACAAAAGCTTTTAAATGTGAACTTAAAATGATGCTGGATATTAACCTTTCTGGTATGCAGGTGTTTTTGCAGAGCAATGCTCATGCCAAGTTCACTCCAAGAGCAGTTGCAAGGATTATGCATGGCATCCCCAGCCCAGCTTTCCCTTCTGCAATGTGGTCCAAATGCCATTTCTGGTATTTATCAAATTTTAATATTTTTTTTTCTTCAATTGCACTCCCTTGAATCTGTACACATCATATATATATTTTTCGACAAAGGTGATAAGTTATCTTAAAAACAAATAAAATAGGTTAATAAGAGCTAATATGGTCATCTCTCACCAGCATCGATATTGAAATTTTCAAAAGACTTTATTATGCCCACCCAAAAAATAAAAGGTCTCATTCCAACATGCAAGTTCATTATTATTCAAAGTATTTGAAGATTTTCTTTCTTTTTTCTCAGAAACATCAACCGCAATCTACTTCCGCTCTCATTAGTTGTTCATGACTGAACTAATCTAAATTGGCCGAATGCTGTGACAACATAAATTTGTTCTTTTTTTAATTGATAATTCATCCGTTCTAAACTTCTAATCAACCAAAAATGTGTTGTATGCCTTCTAAAATGCAGCTCCTACTGAAATATTTACATCCATCCTTTATATTCTTTTTCTAAAAGTGAACCAAGTGCCTGTGGTCAATTATGCTGACAGGGGGAGGTACACACAGATTGATTTTCCAGTGGTTATGGAAGCTGCGACCTTGGAGCTCATGAATTTCATAGGCAAACCAGTACAAGTGTAGTCTGTATATATCCTCAAAGAAACAAAGATTCCCAGTGTACTAACACAATTGGTGAGAGCAATCACGAACATCATCCGCTCTATGACGGTCTGATCTGAATAAATACCCTGATCAAAGACCGACACATACTATGGCGTCTGAAGAGAAGAGACACTCTGCATTGGAGTCGGATCGAGTCAAGGCTGCTAACCTTTATCTTTCCCGAGTTGGTTAATGTTCTTCGAACCAGAAGTCGAACAATTCTAGCAGCCAATGCATACAGTTTTCCTGGTAAGGGCAAAACCTTAACTGTCACTTAACTGGATAATTATATTATTTATATATGGTTCATTGAAGTTGCTTTCATGCTAATTTTGGTTTGCTTCACTGTAGAAGGGTATTTCTTCCTATTGAGTGCACTATTGAAGAACTGGTGTTCTGTTTGCAGTGATAAGACAAACTGGTGCTATTGTCAGTTGAGGTTGGCATCTCTACATCATGTCAGTACTGACCATAATGAAAGAGCTACAAAAGGGAGAGATTCCAAGTCGTGTTTGTGGTTTCATTCATTCGGTTTGATAAGCAGTAATGAGACAAATTGGTTCTATTAACAAAACAGTATGATAGGTCCTGTTTTGAACCGGTATGAGAGTTAGCTTTTTTTTAAAAAGATGAGTTTAAAATTGGGTTTGCAGTAAGTTTTCTTTATAGATTATGAAAAAATTAGTTTTTGAGTATTTTTTTAATAAAAGTGTGTGTGCAATTTTTAATTAAGTTACAATTTTTTTCTGTTTGAAAATGGGGTAGGAGAACTCAACTTTTTGTACAGACCCGTTTTCAAATAGGGTTAGCCAAAATGTTTGAAAAGGCTCAAATTCATTAATCAAATTTAGGGTTAATGTTTAAGGCATCTAATTTAGTAATGTTTTAAGTTAGAATAAACTTTAATAACTATACGTGAAGAAAGTAACTATAATTTATATTTTAATAAAACAAACTTGAAGACTAAAAATATATTATAATTGAGAAACAGCAAACAAATAGAAAATCATCTAATATTTCTTGTTCTTGGGTAACTATTTGGGTTAAGCTAATTTTGAACTGTCCGGGGTAGGCTAGTTAATTATCCGAAAGAGTATTGTTTTCGCTCTATATATAGATATCGATGTATCTGTTTTGAAAAGTATATATTTTTTATAAAATTATATATGTTTGTATTATATATTGTGCGTGTTTATTATCTTACATGGTTATTCTCAATCATGAAATTTTTAAAATTTTAAATAATTATTGTATTTTCTATGTATGATATTTTTTGAAAGAAAATACTCAATCTTTTAATATATCACTCTTGTCATTTTAATTATTCAAAAAATATTTATATGAATCCGAATATTATAGTATGGATATTAATAGTATCTTATCTAATCCATTGGCAAGCTTAATAAGTTGGCTAAAGGGTACTTAAATAATATAAATGGATTGATCATCCTAACAAAAAGAAAATCATTATCCGTTTAAATCATTATTATGTTAAGAGTTGATAAAGCGTGGAAGAGACGTGCATCGTATCTTAATACTTAATAGTTAATATTCAAGGGAAAATCCAAATAACCCCCTGTAAACTATTTGAAATTCATATGACCTCTTGACTTTTCTAAAATTTATATAAACTCTTTCTAGTTAAATTTCTTTTGATAGATGAAGAATATTATGTGAATATTTTGTTTTGTTGGCCATGACTGAAAACATATTATACCAAAATACATTTATAATTTGTTAAAAATATGAAAAATCTTCTGTACATGATGATTTTACATCTCTGAATAGATAATAAAACCTTATCAGAAGGGTAAAATCATCATTTATATATGATTTTTCACATTTTTAACACATTGTGGAAGATTTTTAGTATACTATGTTTTTTCATCAGGGTTAATCAGATAGAATATTCACATAATAATCTTAATCTTTCAACAAAAATTTAATTCAATGAGCTATTTAGATTTACATATGTGTTTTAAGGAGGTTATATAGATTTTGGGAAAAGTCACTGGTCAAATTGATTTCGAGGGAGTTATTGGGATTTTTTTAACCTTCAAAATCCTTACTTAAAAATGATATATAATAAACCTAAAACCATTCCCGAAATGCCACGTAGACAAAACAACCGATTCGTAACTCGAACAATAACCATCGAAGGTGGAGAGAGAGAGAGGATCTCCTTCGCGGCATATTCTGGGTGCCGTTCGCGTTTGAACAAGCAAAAATCAGATTCAATCATTCATTTTCGAATCGTTTTTAGAGAGAGAGAGAGAGAGAGACCGTTATAGTGCCCTATTTGACGGAAATCGCTTTTCGTTTCTCCTCTCTCGAAACAAACAGCTCTCGATCCCTCCCATCGATTATGGCGGAGGTGGTGACGTCATCTTCGTCGTCGATGGACGGCGTCGGAGGCGGGGGCGGTGCCGTCACTGGACCGTCGGCTTCTTCGATATTCCACAACTACGCCCTGATCTCCTCGCTCGTCGCCTTCGCCGTCGCACAGTCCATCAAGTTCTTCACCTCCTGGTAACGCCTCCTCCCTATCGGTCATCCAGGTCTCCGATTCGTCTGATTTTGGGGTTTTTTTGTTTTTGTGATTGATCCGGTGTTTCTTGCCGGTTCTGTCGTTGTTCTTTGCGAATTTGGTGGTTTTGTATGATTATCCATTGCGGATCTGATATTTGAATGTGTTTTGAGGCGTTTTTTTAATATGAAGATTTTCACAAAAAAAAAATTTGGGGGGGGGGGGGATTTGAAATGAAAATTAGCTGAATCTGACCGCGTTATTAAAAAAGTTGAATTTTTTTGTCTTGTGTAGGTATGAAAATTGGGTTTAGATTTTGGTGGTTTTGTATCTCCTGAGGGATATAAATTGTTTAAGATGTGTAGGTACAAAGAGAGACGATGGGATCCTAAGCAGCTTATTGGTTCTGGAGGAATGCCGTCCTCTCACTCTGCCACGGTTTCAGCTCTTGCTTTCACTATTGGTTTCCAAGATGGCTTTGGAGGATCGGAATTTGCTTGTGCGATGATCCTAGCATGCATTGTATGTTTATTTCCTGCTTTATCTATCTTTGATAAGATTTAATTTGGCTTGGTATTCATTGCATTCTGTATGCTGATTTTGATTTACATTTAAAATCCCTTGTTGAAGCTGCCTGTCTTTAATCCTCACAAGTTATCCTTGTTGATGTATATTCCAAAGCAAATAACTTGTCTTTAGCTCCTTTTTAAAAATTGTATGAGTTGGCCATCTATAAAAAAAAAGTTCTCACTCAGTAGACTTGGTAGGAAATACAAAAGAAGTATGAAAGTATTTTTTTTAAACATTGTTTCATAATTGGAGCTCATGGAAAATTATATTTTAAAAAAAAACAAAGAAACACACTGGTCAAACAATTTTAATCAGAATCTAAAAGTTAGATGACTTGTAAAAATAATAAAACAAAATAAATCCAATGAAAGTAATAACAGATTGTATTTTGAAAATAAATATTTACTGATGAAGTTAAAAGTATGACTGTTGAGATGCATCTGTAGAACAGGTTATATGACTCCAGTCAAACGTTAAAAGTATTCCTACTTCTTCAGTTCTTTGGGGAAATGTTCTGCTATCTCAGTGGCATTCCGTTCGAACCATATCTATTTGTTGGTTAATGTGGGGTTCTGCAACCTACCATCATGATTTACATAATGCAAATTAGTAACTTTTGCATAATTTGCTGGATACTTGGCTCTGAAAATGTGGGTATATGTATGACACAGTGGAAGCTTTTATCACACAGATCGGTTGGATACTTGGCTCTGAAAATGTGGGTATATGTATGACACAGTGGAAGCTTTTATCACACAGATCGGTTGGATACTTGGCTCTTCATTATCTCACTACGTTAAACATAAAAAAATTGGTAGAGAATGTCAGGGAGATATGAACCATTTCATGGTCATTTTGTCATGCTGAAATCTTTCTCATACAGATATTCTTTGGCAGGTGATGTATGATGCGTTTGGTGTCAGATTGCATGCTGGGCGGCAGGCAGAGGTATGTCTATGTGTGCTTTATCGTTATGCGGTATCATAATATTTGTATTTCCTGTTAATCATAATGTTTGGAAAACTAAATTAGCAACCTGAATAATGCATATATTAGCCTTGAAAGGCTTTGCATAATTTCTAAGTTACTGGTAGCCTGGTGTTTATTCATGGCAACTTATTACCCAAATTTGATATGTCATAGAATCCAACTATCCAACATGAGATTCACCAATTCCAATTTTATGAAGTCAGAGTCACAGTGGTGCTTTTGAAGCTAAAAGATTATTGGCCAATAGTCTTCAGAATCCCATGCACCACATACCTTGAAAGTTGCTTGAACAACCTTACAGCCGAAGTGGTTCCGATGTTGCTTCCCATAAGACTGATTTTTTCTGTCCGTCAGAATTCATGGAAATTATAATGTCTGTTCTTTTGTCAGACTGAACTGCCTAAGGCTTGTGGTTTCTGTTGTCTATGGAATATTAACATGACATATCCATTAACAACCATATCTCTAATAGCAGGAACAGCATTACATATTTACACATATATTTTTAAACCATATCATGTGCCAAAAAAAATATTCATCTTGCTGGAATAGAAAAAAATTGAATCTTATAAAGCCGTTGGGCACATTACAACTGTTGAAAATCATTTTGCATGTCTTTCTCTACGCGCACACAAGGTCTGATTGAACATATTGTCTCATCTTGGATATGTTAATTTCAGGTGCTGAATCAGATAGTTTTTGAGCTGCCTGAGACACATCCCTTGGCTGACACAAGACCCCTGCGTGAACTTCTTGGTCACACGCCTCCTCAGGTTCGATTCAGGATCTGATCCATAATTATATTTCTTCATTACTTTACATTGTTCTGTGTGTTATGGATAGGTAGCCAACTAACTATTCAGGAATATAATTTAGCTTACCTTTCTGGACACTATAACTGTTCTTAAATTTGATGGGCCTTTTATTTATTTTTAAAAAAAAATTTGTGGAGATGCAGAGCATGGGCACAGAGATGCAAGCAGTCTCATGATACTCAACGTGCATGCCCTGAGATTTGGTAAAACCTACAGGACATAATATAGACATTAATTCTGTCCACGACATTAAACTTTGGTGTAATGTCACGAAAATCCAATCAAATAAATGGTGCGATTTTAGGGGCATTACAGAATGGTATTAGTGTCTGCGGTTGGTTGGCTGCAATGGCACATGTGGCCCATTGAAGAGGTGATTGTCATGCATGACCTATTGAGGGGGTAGTGGGCTGGGTTAGCCAATATCCTTATAAGCCCGTGTAGCCGTGTAGGGTGAGTGGTGACATAAGAGCTCGAGCCCTGATTTACTCACAGATAGCTTAAGTGGGGAGAATAGTATGCGCTTATAAGTAAGCAGATATCTTACACACCAAAGCGCGTTTTAAAGTTGTGAGCCTGCTGAGGTGTAAAGTATGCAATATCTAAACCTGGGGTGTTACCTTTGGTGTGCACAAATCATTTGCATTTTCTTTAGGGGTAAGTACATCAGTGTTATGTTATTTAATTTCTGAAAGGTAATTCCCTAAACTCATTGTGTGCGTGCACATTTGTTGAACGCTGTGAAATGGCAATTGAGGTTAATCCGTTAATGTAGCACTGCTTATTATGAAATATGCAATCCTCATCTAAAGCATGATATACCTTATCTCAGGTTGTAGCAGGTGGAATACTGGGATTTTTCACTGCTCTGTTTGCTCACTTAATCACCAAAATTGCAAGTTAGTCTGGTATGATCAGGCTTCAAAATGGGGTCACCGCACGTTCTCGAATTCCATGGATAACATCTCAATCGACAGGAAAGATGCTCTAATTCTTATGTTGTACATTGATTATTTGTTGTGATTGTGTCCCAAATTCTTGTGTTTTTTTTTATATATTTATTTTGTTATTAGTGGTAGTATTTATTTGCATACAAGGCATTATTGATTCCAGTTGGACCAGATCAATCAATTCTTTCAATGCAAGCATTAGTGTGGGTTTCTATTTATATATTTATTTTGGCCGACTGGATCAATAGTTTGTGTACTAACTTTTCTTGTTTTGTGAACAAAATGATTCAATAATGTACAAAGATCTGAATTTCTGAAGAACACTGTATGTACTGGAAGTATAAAGGATTGGTCAAAGGTACAGAAAACTTCACCATTACACCTCCAATGTCATGTGGGAGCCATGAAATCAATCCCCCCCCCCCCCCAATAAAATAAAATAAAATAAAATTCCATGCAATCGTTGTATGTAGAGTACAATTTCATTTGGATAATGAAGTATATGTTTTGTTAAGTTAAATGAAACATATGATGATTTGTCTTTGGTGCAAAGGTTATATAATTCATTACATTATATATTTTATTATTTTATGAAAATATATGTTTCATTAAAAAGCCACTGGGGACAAAAGAAAAATGATGTTCGGCCCTCTCTGCAATCTCATTTGTGATCCACATCGCTTTTCTTTCTTTTTTAAAAATTATACTTTCATTGGAGTATATACTGTTATACGAAAAAAGTATAGAGATATAATGAGATACAATAATATAATTTTTTCTCTTTGAAAATATAAATTGAATCTCATACACTATAATTACATAATATATATTGTATTATCATAACAGGTACCCCCCTCCCTCAAATTTTTTGAAATTTTTTGTAGGTAGGCTGTGATTATTTCCACTATTATTCAACCATAATTACCCCTAATTACTACCCCTAATCATGGTTGATTATCCTCTATCACATCAATCACATCAATTTGTATACGATTGATTATTGCCTTGTATAGGCCAATTAATCCCATCATTATTTTGTCATTACGCCACTTGTATAAACATCCGTCACTTACCTTGCATTGAAGAGATGTAACTCAATTTCTATTGATCACATGATTAAATACACATTCCTTATACAATAATACAAGATGAGAAACGAATTCTCCCTTACTACCAATTTTATCATGATTTTCATATTTCTTCTATAAAAATATGGTTATAAAATTTTTAAATCATTGTTAGAATGATTTTTTTTTAATTTTTACCAGGCTAGATAGATATTGAGATCAATTATATTTTTTTCAGTTATGAAATTTGTTAATACAACACTTCACACTAAGATGAAAGATGATTTTTTTTGTAGATTCTATAATTATTTACATTGAAATTTTATTTTGCTGAAAATATCGACTCAGATTGGATAAAAGATTATTTATATTCTTTAAAGGATAGTAAATATAGTTTCAATAACATATTTCTAAAAACACTTAATTTTTTGCCTATTTTTGTATATTTACATATTTATGACAAAATTTACTAGAAATAAAGTATAAACTCATTTGGTTTATATAAAATTTAAATTGCTTATTAGATTTTGAGTTTATCTCAGCCCTTCCCAATATAAAATCTCGGTTCTGTCCCTGTATCATAGTGTATGGAGTTGGGGTGCAATTCGGTCGATTTGATTCGATTTTTTGCAAACTCGTATTGAACCATAGTATAATTACATATAACCTGAAAAACCAAACCGAATCGAAAACTCAAAACCGAACCTAACCTTGTTTGGTTAAACGTAACTAAACCGAACTAAATTGTTAAATATAAATATATATATATATATATATATATATATATATATATATATATATATATATATATATATATATATATACCCAATCATTTTTTTTCTTACCTATTTGGGTTGATTAGAGTATTTTTTTGAGTTGATTACAACTTTACATAAATATTAAAATGCTAGAATTGATGGTATAAATTAGTGTATTCATTTTATATAAATATTAATGATATAACAATAATATAGTTTTTAAAATAAAAAATGATCTAAATGAATTTTAATTATGAATAATCATGTATTTAAATTTAATTCAGTTCAGTTCAGTTAATTCAGTCTTTTTTAAGTAAAACCAAACTCAACCCAAAATAGATCAGTTTATTAATTTTTTAAACCATACCTAATCCAAATAAAAAAATCTATTGTCCCAAACCCTAAAAAAATCGGTTTGGATCAATTCAGATTCAATTTAACCTACCAAAATTGCACCCCTATATGGAACTTATATGAAACTGAAGAAGAGCTGCAAAATAGACCGAGTGTATCAACGCTCGTGACAAAAGGAAAAAGATAAATGTAGCCCCAATTGCAGTTCATCTCGTTTTTCTTTTTTTAATAAATCATGCACTCACCATTTGAATTGAATGTTGTTATATGAAATGAAGTATATACTGAGATACATTAATATATTTTTTTTCCATTTTTTCATAATGAAAAAATGGAAAAAAAATTGGGTCATAGATTATGATAGGACCCTATAATAGTTCAGTATATACTACGTTATCATCAGTGGCAGAGCCATGATTTATATAAGAGGGGGGCCTAATGTGATTTCTGTAAATATTTTCTAATGTTATATCATTATATATATGCATAATATGAAATAAAAGACATTCACATAAAACATATTACTGAATGATTATAAAATATAATATCATATTTTAGAACAATATGTTAATTTCATATCGATGATTAACAAAATAAAATGTCAAAATATAAATCTTGTTAGATTTGAGAAGAAGAGAATAATGAGACCTAATTTTATTAAAGAGGGACTAAAACCCTTTATATACAAGACCTAATACACGTGTAACACAATAATACACGTGTAACACAATAATACATGATATATATATAATCTAACACCCCCGCTCAAACTCAAGGTGGATCAAACAACGCGAGTTTGCGGACAAGAGATTGAAATCGTGGAACGGGATGAGACTTCGTAAAGAAGTCAGCAAGCTGCTCAATAGAAGAAATATGCGGAAGCGTAAGTGTATGAGCAAGGAAGTGCTGACGTACGAAGTGAGAGTCAATCTCAATATGTTTGGTCCTCTTATGGAAAATCAGATTGCTAGCAATTTGAATAGCACTCCGATTATCGCAATAAAGTGAAGTAGGACCAGAAACATCAACTCCTAGATCAACCAGGAGACGTCTAAGATGAACAATCTCTTTAGTCGTGGTGGCCATCGCTCGATATTCAGCTTCTGTGCTGGAAAGAGAAACTACATCTTGTTTCTTGCTGCGCCAGGAAATGAGAGAGTCCCCAAGAAAAATGCAGAAGCCTGTAGTAGAACGACGAGTAGTAGGATCTCCTGCCCAGTCAGCATCGGTGTAAGCCCGAAGAACAAGAGATGAAGATGATGACATATAGAGTGATCGAGTGACAGTCCCACGCAAATATCTGAGGATCCTCATGAGTGCTCCATAGTGAACCGAACGAGGAGCAGAGACGAACTGACTAACAATACTGACGGCATGAGCAATATCAAGTCTAATGATGCAAAGATATACAAGCTGATCCACAATCTGTCTATATCGTGTAGGGTCTGGAAGAAGCTCTCCATCAGTAGGACGGAGCTTTACATGAAACTCAAGAATAGTCTCAACTGTAAGAGTGTCGGATATAGCTGCACGATCAAGAATGTCTGCTGTGTACTTCTGTTGTGAGACAAGAATCCTCCGCTTACTCTGAGCAATCTCAAGTCCAAGGAAGTAGTGAAGAGTACCAAGATCCTTCATCTGAAATTGACTACTGAGATGTTGCTTCACAAGAGTAATACCAGCTGAATCATCACCTGTAATGATCATATCATCCACGTACAAAAGTAGAATCACCCGACCCCTCGAGGACGATCGCACAAACAAAGAGTGATCCTGAGAACTCTCAACAAAACCAGCTGCTACAATAACACTGCGAAAGCGTTCAAACCACGCACGAGGTGCCTGTTTAAGACCATAAATAGCACGTCGAAGACGACAAACATGCTGAGGAGGAGTACGAAGACCAGGAGGTGGCTGCATGAAGACAACTTCTGATAAATCCCTGTTAAGGAATGCATCACATCCATCTGAAAGAGAGGCCAATAACGAGTGGCTGTAACGGCAAGAAGAGTACGAACAGTGGTCATCTGAGCAACAGGGGCGAAGGTCTCCTCATAATCAATCCCATACTCCTGTGTGAAACCATGCGCAACGAGACGAGCCTTATTTCGCTTAATGGATCCATCAGGTCGATGTTTGACCTTAAAAATCCATTTACAACTGATAGGCTCTACACCTCCAGGAAGAGGAACAACATCCCATGTATGGGTCTCCTAAAACGCCTGGAACACCTCATCCATTGCTTGTCTCCACTCAGGGTGCTGAACTGCCTCTTGGTAGGACCGTGGCTCCCGATGAGCATGAATAGCGACAAGAAAAGTCTGAAGTTGTAGAGAATATGAACTCACTGAAGCAAAACCAAACCGATTAGGGGCCCATCATCAAAACTAAAACGGGCAAGTGGACGACGCTCGCGCTGAGGATAGCGAGCTACGCAACTCGGATCCACATCCGGAAGAGGGGTGTCAAGCGCAGAAGGTGGAGCACCACTATAAGAAGTATCTGCAGCAGGAATGGGAGATGAACTCGGAATATCACACTCGATCAGAGAAGATTCAATAGGAGGAGGACTAGGAGAAGGTAAAGACACGGAAGGTAGCTCAGGAAGAGGTAGGGACTCAAGTGGAGATGACCGAATAGAAGTAGACTCAGGACTGGACTCAGTGAAGGTAGAAGAAAAATAAGAAACATCCTCGACAAATGACACATGTCGAGCGATCCAAAAACGACGACCCACGGGATCATAACAATGATAACCCTTGTGCTCGAAACTGATCCCTAAGAAGACACATCGAACTGACCGGGCAGAAAGTTTGGTGCGAGCATGAGGAGGGAGAAGAACATAGCATATACAACAAAAAACGCGCAGACGACTGTAATCAGGACGGGAGGAATAAAAGCGCTCGTGAGGAGACATGCCAGAGAGAACGGTGGATGGAGTGATATTAATGACATGAATAGAAAGAAGAACTGCCTCAGCCAAAAAATGTTGGGGAACTGAAGAAGTGAGTAACAGAGCGCGAGTCGTTTCAAGAATGTGACGATGTTTGCGTTCAGCAACATCATTCTGCTCATGAGTATAAGGACAAGACTGTTGAAAAAGAGTACAATGTGATTGAAGAAGTGAACGCATAGTAGAGGAAACATACTCTGTAGCACAATCAGACCGAAAAGTTTTGATGCGAGCCTGAAACTGAGTGTATATCATGGTGGTAAAGACATCATAAATATGAGCAACCTCGGATCGATTACGTAACAAATATACCCAAGTAAACCGAGAATAATCATCAACAAAGGTAATATAATATGAAAAACCACTCATAGATTGTTTAGGAGCAGGACCCCAAATGTCAGAATATACTAACTCAAAAGGATTGGTGGATTGACTGTTACTAGAACTAAAAGGAAGGGCTATAGGTTTGGCCAATTTATAGCCCTCACAAACAGATAAAGGAGAAAAAGAAGTAGAACCTAAAACACCAGAGTCAAAGAGGCTTTTAAGACGAGACTCAGAGACATGACCTAACCTTTTATGCCACAAGTCGGTGTGAGAGGTAACACTACCACAGAATACAGAGGGATCTGGAACTGGAAGATGCAGATAATCTACAAAGTATAAGCCACCAACCCTACGACCAACGCCAACCCTCTGTCCCGATCGTGGATCCTGCACAATACAACCAGATGAAGTGAAAGAAACTGTCAGGCCAGAATCACATAGGCGACTAATAGAAATAAGATTCATGCAGAGATCCAGCGCATGCAATACATATGGAAGGGAGAGACGGCCAGTGGGATCAGAGGTAGTGGTGATAGAACCACACTGTGTGATGACCAAGGAGGAACCATCAGCAGTGTGAATCGGAGGTAAATGGGAAGGGGAAGGTGAGCAAGCAGTAAGCACAGAACTATCATGTGTCATATGATGGGATACACCGGAATAAAAAATCCAAGAGATAGAAACACCCGTTACGGAAGAGAATGCAGAATGAGTAGAAGGAGCAGACAGAGGCAGTGGAAGCTGATCGATGCGCTGAAGCAGAAGCTGATCGATGCACTGAATGAGCAGTCCAAATTGGTCCGATGAAGGCTGACCTGGTGTTGTGGAGGTAGTTGTAGCAGCAGTGGGATGACGCTGGCCATGACCACAGAAAATTTAACGCCTTTCTGGAAGAAGTTTCCAACAGTCGACAATCTGATGACTTGATTTCTTGCAATAGGCGCAAAGAGGTCGCGAATGAGAGGAATCTGTATGAGGGGCAGCACCAGAATACCCTTATATATAGTATGAGAAGGAACAATAGTGATCTTCGACGATGAGTCCGGATATGTCAGCGGTGAATCCGGCGGTAGGTTCATCAATATGGTAATATTCAGAGTCCGGACGTACCTGGAGCGGTCAGAGAAAGAAGAAACAAAAATTCGTCAAACCGGATCCAAGCGAGTTGGCCAAGTTGAACTGCTGAGTCGACCGGGCTGAGTTGGATGGACGGCCAAGTCACGGGTTGACTTGATCAAATCAAATCTGATTTCATGGGTTCAATATATGCAATTAAATCACATTGATTTGCTGACAGGTTCAATTTCATGCGTGGATTTGATGGGCCGATTGACGCGATCTGCTAGGCGCGGGAGCACGACAGACTATACGGGCACGGCGAACGGCGGCGCACGAGAATGGCATGCAAGGACAGCGGTGCGTGATCGACGATACCTCCGGGACAACGACGCAAAAAAGACGAGAACGCGAACAACAACGGCGCGACGATTACGATGACGTAAGAAACGTCGAATCACAAAGAATGAGATTCGATAAAAAGAAGAAAAAATTGAGATCTCAAAGGGCTCTGATACCATATTAGATTTGAAAAGAAGAGAATAATGAGACCTAATTTTAAAGCCCTTTATATACAAGACCTAATACACGTGTAACACAATAATACACATGTAACACAATAATACATGATATATATATAATCTAACAAATCTAATAAACAATACATACCTTTAAATTTGACATCGACAAGGTTTCATTTTATGAAAATGTTTGAATGATTTTATCATTATCAATCCAACAATCTCAGTGAATAAATTGGATATCTAGTGATTTGTATTTAAGGTGTTGATTTATATCTTGAATTTTCTTTATATGTTAGTGTATAAGCAAATCATTTATTTATTTTATTCACTATTGAACCGTTGGGTTTTGATGGTATTTGGGAGGGTCTCACTCTCTTTCCATCATCTTCATCCCTTTATTCGTTCCATGATTGATAAAATAAATATTCATTGATATGGAGAGCTTGCATGGGTTTTTATTGTGATTATTTATAGAGATTCCATCTTCATAAGGGGGTCCTTGATTTTCTGATCTTCTAGATACATAAAAAGTGGGCTATTGCTGTTGATGTTGAGTTGTGCGGCTCATGACCTATGACCCATAGGTTATGGGCCCTAATAAAAAAAAAATTTAGAAATAAAAAAAGTGTTGATATACTCATTTCATTTTGCAGCCCATACACTATGATATGTAGTATATAATGTATTATCATAGTGTATGAGTTCTATCATAGTGTATAGCACAAACACTGTTGTCATTTTTTCAATGCGAAAAAAACATTAGTGTATCTTAGTATATACTTCATTTCATATAACTGGATGTACTTCAATTGAATATTATATAATTTAAAAAAAAATGATGTGGATTACAATTAGGACTGAACATATCATTTTAAAAAACATCGAGGGGGCTGGGCCTATGATGACTCCGTCACTGGTTATCATAATATATGGAGCTACAAAAGGGACTGTAAAATGGACTGAGGTGAATCAACGGTCGCAACAAAATCATCGGGTCCCCACATGTTTTTGTCCTCGTGGGCTTTGTTCTCTTGGGCTCCACCCACATGGTTTATGGGCCATGTTGGTTCTGTATTGTTAGCACTAGAATTTGGATAATGTTACATCCAAATGGGGCTGTTACATTGTGCATTTTGTTGTCTTGTCTATAGCCTAAAAACGGTTCCCAGCCTAGCATAGAGTTTATAATATGATAGTGTAGTATATATTTTATTAGGGTAGTATATGAAAATTTAAAATCTTATAGCTTTTTTCAAAAAGAAAAAAATATTTAAATATATGTTTCAATTTTATATCAATATATATTTCAATGAAAGAATATATATGTTTTTTTTTATTTAAAAGAAACGGTGTGTGAACGGGACTGCACACAAAGGTTGAACCTATCACTTTCCATTTTGAAACTTTAAATTGTCCGTCCAAACCTTTGTACTAGAAAATAGAACAAAAAAAGAAATGGTAATAATTTCAAGGAAACTGAAATAATCTATCCATATTTATAATAAATGTATAAGGAAGAATTAAACACATTTTTTTACATTAACACGCGTAATTTTGTTTTACCAAGGAAATACATGTTTTGTTAGATTAAACAAGTTGTTTTTTTAGTGAAAGTTAGCATACATAAATCTATAGTATCTATTTTATTTTTCATAAAAATACATGTTTTTAACAAGAACTAAAATTCAAATAAGTAATGAGATTTCAGATATCATCAATTTCTAGTTAGGAACTAACATGTATCATTCATTAAAAAATTATCACATGTATATGAAATTGTTACATATCACTCTCTTATGATCTTATCACAAGATGCATGAGGCTCACGGGTTGAGCGAGCAGGAGGGGATCGCACGGCCGGTTAGGGCCCTCTTCTAACCCGAGTCCGAGAGTTTTCTTTTATGTCCATGGTTTTCATATTTTTTGGGTCTTATTTGTTTCTCTATTCTCTCCCATTTCAAATTTTGTAATTCTAATTCAGTTATGAAATCGGGTAACAAACATCTATCTTTCTTAAAAAAACAATACTAAAGATGCTTCTCTCAAATAAGAAATGAATTTAAATTAAAAAGAAAAATTGGTAGATAAATATGGGAGATTTTCTTGTCCAAACCCCTCAAATTAAATCTCTTTTTTTTCACCCCATCCAATTTGAAGAAACAATTATTGGACGGTTCTTCGAAAAAAAAAATCAGTGAAACCCAATTATTGTACTGTACACACCAATTCTATCAATACGAAGAGAAGATGTCAATATGGGGACCCAGTGCAAAGAATACTAATAATGGCTTCTTCTGTCACTGATGTGGGAAAAACCATCCCCAATTATTCTGTTTTTAGTTATGCTTCCCAACATGAACTCATCAGTCTCGTTGAGTGAAAAAGTTCACCATTTCCAAGGTAGAATTTTTGTTATTCCATCCTCACCCACATGTAAAGATTTCCACTTTTCATTTGTTTATCACATTCATTGCAGCTTTTCATTATTCACTGATGCATTGCACATTCATTTTGTCTTCTTATCATCACTGTCAATGCCCATGTAACCTCTGCAAATATAATAGCGACATATAAAATATTGTGCAAATCAATGGTGGGTCTTGTAGCTTTTAGTTGTCTCATTCACTGCAAAGTAGTCCTTCAATGGTGGGGACCAAAGGAGAAAGAACCCATCTGGATATCTTTCATAAGAGTGACATCTAAAGCTTGTTTTTGAGCTTCTGGATTCTAAATCCCATTTGGGTTTTTGTTGGATGTGACTAAAAGAAGAGTCTTGGGAGGTTTTTTGGAAGTTGGTGTTGGGAGTTCTGTTTGTAGAGATTCTCACTGAAATATAACGAAAAGGTGTCTATTTTGAGTCAGTCAGTTTTATAGATCTGTATTTAGATCCAGATCTATATGATAGTTTGGCCTGGATCTTTCACTGGATTACTGTAAATCACTTATCAAGGTAGGTACTCTCTTGCCCTCTCATTGTTTGAAAAAAAAATCTATATTGATCAATCTATGTAAACCCATATTAGAGACTCACTTTGGAGAGATCAACAATTACTTGGTTTCATCAAGTTTAGTCTCTTTAGGTGCTCTGTTTGTGTTTATGTGTGTGTGAGATAAGAGTTATAGAGAGAATGAGATCTTTAGAGGATAAACCATGCTATAGCCACGGTTCGGAAACCACCAACTCGAACACGAATTCGAGCCGTGGTCCTCCCCATCGAGCCGTCCTGGGCAAGCCGACCCCATCGAAGTGGGACGACGCCCAGAAGTGGCTCGCGGGACTAGGCGGTGATGCGAGTTCGAGGCAAAGCAAGGCCTCCAAGCCTCGGAATTCAAATTCCGAGGACCGGAGGCTCCTCGCCCCGTCCCTCTCTCAGAAGGGGAGGGACTCTTGTAGCAGCGTCGAAGGTTGCGTTGAAGATATCGCGTTCGCGACGAAGAAGATTGATTGCAATGGATGGGGGACTAATGGGTTGGTTTTGTTGGAGGAGGAGACGAGGCCAGGGTTGCGTTCGGTGTTTGTGAGGGACACGGGAACTGAGATGACCCCGAATGCGAGCCAGGGGCCCTCGAGGACTGCGACGCCTCTGAGGGCCTCGACGCCAGTGCTGAGGAGTCCAATCTCCTCGAGATCGTCGACCCCGGGGAGGGGCCGGACTCAAGGAAGTGGTCAGGCCGTGGAGGGACAATCGGATGGTGATGTGGGTGAGGATCAGAAGGTGAACAATCCTTTGGAGTCACGGGCGATGGCATGGGATGAGGCGGAGCGAGCGAAATACATGGCGAGGTGATTTTTGCCTTCCATGGCATGTCTTTTGATTTTGAATTGAAGTGTTTAATATTGAACAAGTGCATTTCTTGTTATAATCCTAGAATTGTTTGAATAGTGTCTAAAAATTAAAATATTGGTGCCACAAGAGCTGATGGTTGATGCATAACATGCTGCCTTAATCAACTCTAGTTATAGTAGATACCGTGATTATAACCACAATTGATATAATTTTGAAATTAAAGGGGAGTAAATGATATTGTGCTCTCTCTCCCCTTTTGGCTTGATTTCATCAGCTTTAATGAATTCTGAAAACAATTTAGCAATGTTTTATTCAGTGTTATTAATGGTAATCCCATCTGTTATTTGGCCTATAAAGATCTGATAAGAACATTGTTTTTTTGTAACCACATTGGATGGGATATTTACATCAGTTTTTCAATGGTGTTGCGCGTTACATTTTTTTTTTTTTGGCATCTGTGATGTCTAATTTTGATGTCCTGTGTCACAATGTAGATTCTCAACCTTCTCTATACAATTCTCAAATTATTTACTAAGGAAAAAAAAAGTTCCTTCGACACTTGCATATGCCTCTCAACATTTTCTTTTCCAGGTTCAAGCGTGAAGAGGTGAAAATACAAGCTTGGGAGAATCATGAGAAACGAAAAGCAGAGATGAAGATGAAGAGAGCAGAGGTAATCATATGCCAATGCCACTGTCTTAAATGGTCTAGCATCATTGTGTGGCTTTGTGACAATTAACACAAATTTCTTGCGCATGCTTATGTGAATGCCCAGTTAACATTGTTTTATAAATGCATTGCAACAATGTGATGGATAATGGTGGATTCTCTTCTTTTGTTTTTGTGGACCTCCCTCTCCTCCTCAATCTGTCATTGATAGCGCTTAACATTGTCTTTCGAATATATGATGAAGACGCATCGAATGAGAATGCCGTCCAGGAGATTCACACACTGCTAAAACTCTGGAAGCAGAATGTGTACATCGATGTGTTTACGCATAGGAACCTCAGATTTGTGGTATATGGAACAAAAACAAATATAATCTTCATCCTTTTTCCCTTCTAATAGCCCTGCCCTTATCTGCTTTTGGAATGAAATTGTGAAACTAATTTTGCTTCTACAAAATGAATTTTTGGATAATCAATCTTAAATGGCCTTTTTTAACTTTTATGAAAAAGCGCTATATCCATTAATAATTTCATTTTTTGGTTTTTATGAGTTAAAAGTCAACTAAACAACTTTTATGAAAAATCTAGTTGAGAGTAACTTTTTATGAATCAACTGGTTGAGAAGCTTTTATAAATAACCTGTTTTTGAAATTTGGTTCCATACAGGGTGAGACCATTTATTCCTCTTTGCCAATACTATAGAAACCTTCTGTCTGATAAAACCTATATCCATATAAATTCAATTTTCATTGGGTGTATAGGCGAAGGCAGAGAGACGGAAATCTCGGGCACAAGAGAAGTTATCGAATAAGCTGGCATCCACTAGGAGGATTGCAGAGGAGAGACGAACGAATGCGGAGGCCAAACTGAATGAACAGGCGGCAAGGACTTCCGAGAGAGCAGACTATATCAGGAGAACTGGTCACTTGCCTTCTTCGTTTTCCTCCTTCAAGCTTCCTTCAGTTTGCGGGTGAGGAAAACTAGCAAATATCATCTTCTTGTACCATTTTCCGATTCATCAATTGGCGTTAATTTCTTGTGTTATGCTGTGATTCCAACTTAATAAGCACTCCATCCCCCTTTTTGAGTAACCTCTATTTCTTTCATTGTTGAAGAGAGTAATCTATGTATAGTCTATGTTTGCCATTGCTTAAACAATCTTTCGTGATCGCATTTGTTTCCATTTTATGGCAGTTTGTTACACTAGGCATTATTAAGAAATCATGTGGAAGTAACAAATAGTTTCCTTGACATACATACATCCTGAACTCCCTTTTTTTGTGACAATGGCAACCAGTTGACCATTTTTTCCATGGCATTGTTGAGTCTGATATTTAGTAGCATTTTCACAATATGAGAACATAACCTTTTGGATCAAAATCAAACAGGTCATGGTGATTGATGATTGATAAATCGTTCGAATGGACGTTACATATCCCTCTTTTGTAGAAGTATACAAAATAAATATAAATAAATAAATAAATGTGTGATTTGCAAAAGTGGCTGCAGAAATGACTAATTATAACATTTTTCTTGTCTAAATTGAAGTTTGTGAGACATGGTTCTTTGTGCACCTAAATTCCAGAGAAAGAGCAGTTGTTGGAATCTCTTTCAGGAGAGGCTTCTTTGCTTAGGCTTTATTTGGAAACGGGTTTGAGCAGTTTTTGAGTTTGCAGGAAATTGTTTATCTCAATCTCGTTTTCAAACAAAATAACAAGAGCCAAAAGCTGCAGACACATTTATGTGAAAAAGTGTTTAAAACCTGAATTTTCCAGAATTTGTGAAGACACACCTCCCTGTAAAATCAATGTTAAACCTATGTTTTATCTAAAATCAATTTTGCAATCATGTAACCAAACACGACCTTAGCCATGCATATCATACTAAACATTACATGATCTTGGAAATCTCGTGTGGGGGCAACAGCACGTGTAAAATCAAAGGAAAACACCAGGAAAGTCATTTAGTTTAACATGTTTTGAATTATTTAAGATACATACTTGTCATAATGAAACACACTACACAAAAAAATATGGGATTTTTGCATATATACCCCTGGTATAATTTAATTTTGTCAAAATACCCCTCTTAAAACCTATTGTGCAAAAATACCCCTGTTATACTTTAAGTGAGTGCATCCGTGCCCCTCCGTCACACACTGTAGCTAACCCTGGCTGAACCATGCTTAAATAGTTAACTGGATATGGGAAATGACAAGTTTACCCCCTTTCATTAACACCCCCCCTAATCCCTCTATTCAACGAAACCCTAACCCTACCGTCCCTTTCACTGTCATCCCCTCCATTGCAACCCTAAATTCACGAAACCCTAACCCTACAGTTGTCAATAGAGTCGTTCTTCATGAGAGGCGCCAATAGATCTGGTCGAAGAGCCCTCGTCAGGTCTGTTGATGGTACCCTCATCAATAGGTCAGTCGTAGCTCACAATCATCTTCTGGAGTCCCGGCAGAGTCTAAATGCCAGTCAAAACAATCGATCAGGCCAAACTTCTATAGTAAGTTGGCTATTCTTTGAAGAGACTGTTGTGAAGTGCACTTTTTTTGTTCTGTCTGAAGTGTTCAATGTTTTTAACATTGCCCTAACCATATTTTTCATTTTGGACAATGTGTAAAACTTTTATATTTCACTTTTGTTTCATGTGTTCCATTTTGGACATTGTGTAGGATTATTTTACATTTTTTATGTATTCCATCTTGGACAATGGGTAGGACCACTTTATTTTATATTTTTTTCATGTGTTCCATTTTTGACAATTGGTAGGACTACTTTATTTTACATTTTTTTAATGTGTTCCATGCTGATCATGTAAAGCTTGTTAGGGATGCTCATATGATATGTGCTATGTATGCTGATATGCTCTGTATATTGATAGGATGATATGCTATGTATGCTATGCATGTTGATATACCATGTATGCTGATAAGATGATATGCTATGTATGCTATGCATGTTGATATACTATGTATGCTGATATGATGATGTTATGTATGCTTATATGCTATAATGTTGTGTCTGATGTAGGATGATGGGGATAATATTGTTTCCATATTATTTAGATATGGGGGGTTCTGGAAAATGGTTAAAGGCACTGATAGGAGAGCATATAGGTTGGGCAGACAAAAAAAAGTTATGATGGATAAAGATTACTGTAACATGGATGAAATTTTTGAAGAGGTTGGCAAATTAGTGAAGTGGACTGAAAATGATGCATTGAATATGCAATATAAGATTCCTAGGGAAAAAGAGTATGGTACTTTATCAAATGAAAGTGAGATGATGAAAATGTTCAACTTACACCGTAGGAGTCCTATTATTGAAATATTCATTACAGTTGAACAAAATGTTGGCTCTTATGTTCTTCCTACACCTGAAGATAGGGAAGCCCACAGAAATAGATATGATTCATCAGATGATATTGATGATGATGTTGATTATAGGGGAGATGACATACCACAATCATTCTCAATGTTCTTCTCAGATGATGAAAATGAATTAGGACAAATGCATAGATTTTCTGTGGTTTTTGAAGATGAAGATGATGATGAACCAAGCATTAGGAAGGGGAGAGCTCAGAATGTTACACTTGAGGAGCTGGATGTGGAAGAAGATCTCCAGGAGCCAGTGGTAGCTGACATAAATGAGAAGGAGGTTGAGCAGCAGCATAATGATCATCAGCTCAGTCCCACTGAACAGCCTAGTCCCACTGAACAGCCAAGTGTCTCACAACTCAGTCCCACTGCACAAGCCAATCAAAATGATAAAGGCAAAAACACTGTAATAGAGAATGATGTTGAATTTGAAGAAGAAATACAAGATGCAGCAGATCTAGAAGCAAATAGGGTTTACAGTGAATCAAGTTTTAATGATATATATAGTTCAGACCCTGATAATTGTCTCACAGATGATGATGGTGTCTGTGATAGTCAAGATGTGGAAGATCCAGAAATTAAAGTAGGTGTGAAATTTGAGAATATTGAAGCTCTTAGACTTGCACTGAGACAACATGCCATAAAAAAAGAATTTTGCTTGAGATACATTAGGAGTGAACCCACAAGATTGACTGCAAGGTGTGAAGATGTCTCATGCCCATGGAGAGTACATGCTTCCACAGTGGCTGATAGAATATGCTTTCAAATAAAGACACTAATACCCAAGCACACATGTTCATCTGTAAATAAAAGAGGTAACAATATGGCCACTTCCGATTGGATAGCAAGTAAGGTGGTAGAATGGTTGAGGCATGAGGGTGATATACCTGTCTCACAGATTAAAAAAAAGCTACAGAGAAAATATGGGTTGGATAATATGCCATATCACAGGGTTTGGAGAGCCAAGTGTAAGGGAAATAACATGATATGGAGGTCATATGATGACTTGTATGCACTTGTTCCTTCTTTGAGGGCAGAATTGCTGAATAGAAACCCAGATAGTGTGATTCACTACTGCACTGATGTTGATTATTCATTTGAGAGATTATTTGTTTCATTTGGTGCTTGTATTAAGGGCTTCTTGGCAGGTTGTAGGCCATTGATTGGGCTTGATGGCTGTCATTTAAAGAGTAAATACTTGGGATCTTTGTTGTCAGCCACTGCAATGGATGGAAACAGTGGATTATTTGTTGTTGCTTTTGCAATTGTTGAAGGGGAAAATGGAAACAGTTGGTTTTGGTTTTTAAATTGTTTGCATGAGGCCATTGGTACTGTGCAAGAACTTGTGTTCATGTCTGACAGAGGAAAATGGATAGATGATGCAGTAAAACAGGTCTTTCCAAATGCTGAACATAGGGCTTGTGTAAGACACTTATATAAAAATTTTAAGAGGAAGTACCCTGGAGAATTCCTAGAGAGACTAGTGTGGTCAGCAGCTAGATCATTCACTAGTCAGGGCCATTCTGAACATATGAAACAGATTGAACTAGTATCTAAAGATGCATATGATTATCTTTTGTCTGAAAAAGATCATGTTTGGAGCAGATCCATGTTTGGCACAACTGCAAAATGCAGTCATCTCACTAATAATCTTGCTGAGTCTTTTAATGCCTGGATTGGGGATGCTAGAGCCAAACCAATTATCTACTGTGTTGACTCTATAAGAATCAAGATAATGAGTATGATGAATCATAGAAGGATGGCTGCCGAGAGATGGAGGGGTGCTCTTGTTCCTGAAATACAGAAACAGTTGATAGAACTCAGCAAAAATAAAGGAATGTTTGATGTGCAGAGGTCTTCTACTGATAGAGCTGAAGTGGATGGGCCAAAGGGAAGATTCGAAGTGATTTTGTCTGACAGATTCTGCAGTTGCAGGAAATGGCAAGTGACAGGGATTCCATGTAATCATGCTGCAGCAGTTATAGGCCACATGAGGAATGCTAGGTGGGAGGATTATGTTGATGAATACTTCACTGTTGCTAGGTTGGTACACTGCCAAACCTTTTATTTGTTCATTTGTTTATCCAAATTTAACTTATTTTATTTTCTTGCAATCATTATCGTAAACGATCTCATTTTCAATGACAGGTATAAAGCTGCATATGCTCTAGCTATTTATCCACTGCCAGATAAGAGTATGTGGGAACCTCAAGAACTTCATACTACTGTGAAACCTCCCAAACTCATAAGGCCACCTGGAAGACCAAGAAAGAAGAGAATAAAACCACATGATGAGGAATCAAGATCCACAAAGGTTAGAAGGATCCACAAATGCCAAAGATGTGGAGGTATTGGACATCATCAGAAGACTTGTAAAAATCCACCAATGCAGAATTCCAGTTCAGAGGTATCCAGGTAAACAGCTAACCATCCACTAATATAGTCAATTATATACTAATATACATTCATATATTCTAAGAAAACACTTGATTAACCTGTGTTGCAGCTCTCAAAAGAGGCCACCAGGTAGGCCCAAAAAGCAGGAAAGTAGGAGAGTAGGGAGAGCAGTAGGAGGAAGAGGAGGAAGGGAAGTGAGGGGTCTAAATCCTCATAGTGGGATGCCTGTAGAAGGAAGAGGGACTACAAGAGGGTTTGTTGATGGAGAACCAGTCAACAGTGGACCAATCAGAGGTCATGGTGGAGGAATATTCTCTTATGGAACAGGTATTAATTACAGTCATTAGTTCTCATATTCTTTATATAGTTTTATAGTCTAATATCTGGACATATTACAGGTACTCGTGCAAGAGGTTACAGTGGGCTCAGAAGACCACCCAAAAGTAGTTGAGGCAGGCTGTTGTTGTTTCAGTTGCATGGAGAAGATCATCCAGAACAATATTGGGGATGTTTATAGTTTTGTGAATGTGCAGACAGTTTTGTTGATCTGCAAACAATATCTATCATATTTATAGTTTTGCTAATGTGCAGATAGTTTTATTGATCTGCAAACAATATATGTTTTGTTTATAGTTTTGCTAATGTGCAGATAGTTTTGTTGATCTGCAAACAATATATGTTTTGTTTATTTGTTAATGCGCAGACAATTTTGTTGATCTGCAAACAATAGATGTTTTGTTTATAGTTTTGTTAATGTGCAAAAAAGTTTTGTTGATCTACAAATATTATCTACAGACAATTGTAAATAACATATGTAAACAGTTTGTAGTTGAAATCACATTATAGTTGAAATATTTGAAAACAATATTATCTACAGACAATTTGTAGTTGAAATCACATTGCATTTACATACTAGAACAGGTGCCCATTAACAGTAAAATGGACTGAAAGCACATTACATGTGCTGATACATTGAATTAATAAAATAGTACACAATCATGAACAAAACAACAACACTTAAATACATACAACCACCACTACCAAAACAAAATGTCTTGTTATCCCTCTTCTCCACCATCTCTTTGAACTCCTCTTCCAGTGAGTTGATCTTCACTTTTATTTTGGACATCTTTACCTTCAATTCTTTTGTTTTCACATCCACCAATTCCTTTATCATGTCCATTTTTCTTTCCAACTCATATGCATCATAATGCATGTCATCAACCCAAGCAAAAAATTCACAATCTCCAGCTTTCTGCATTTGGACAATTGATTCATGCATTTCATCAAACACTATATATACATATGCATAACAATCAATACAAACTATCAAAAACATGAAACAAAGATCACTCTTACCCCCCAACGTATGCACTTATAGAACTTCTTTCCTTTGCTCTTTTCTTTGGTAGATGTCCAAATCTTGCATGGAGTACCACAATGACAAGAAGGATTCAATGGACTTGTCACCATTGAAGATGCTCGGGATGAAGTGCTCATTGTGTTCGAAGAGAGAGCAGGGAGATCAATTGAAAGAGGGAGAAATTTGAAGAGAGAAACGGTTTAAAGGGAGCAAGATCGATTGAAATGGGGTTTAAAGGGAGAGAGAGTGATTTGAAACCCCTCAAGAGGTTGAAGAAATGTTTCAAGTTTTAAAAGGGCATTTCAGACTTTTGACATGCACTTAACGGAGTAGAAACGGCTATGCTTAACCACACCTAACGACAGATGACCGCAGGGGCACGGATGCACTCACTTAAAGTATAACAGGGGGATTTTTGCACAATAGGTTTTAAGAGGGGTATTTTGACAAAATTAAATTATACCAGGGGTATATATGCAAAAATCCCAAAAAATATATACTTATACCAATGAATTAAATGTATACTTTTCACATTTTTCCATGCAAAACCATCTTGAGCGCTCTTGACTTGACAAAAATTGAATTCTCTGATGAAAACGTACAATTGTAAATATATTATATGTATATATATGTAAATAATTGAATGAATTTATTATACTTCTATATGTATTACCTTAGATTAAAACATTATAAAAAGGGTTAATGACTTAATGTAGCTCCTTTTCATTTCATTCAACTCAAACCCGGAAAATAGCAAATTGAAAGTGTCTGAAACTACATAATCAAAAATTTGTATTTGCTTTATCAACTTAACAAAAAAAATTATTTAGGGACCGTGTAACGTGTTTAATTAGTGTCATTGTTTTGGAAGGACATTCTATTCAAGATTTATTTGTGAGTGTTTAGTTTGCAACAAAAAAAGAAAAAGGAAAATGTTAAACTTTGTCATTTGTACATTTCAAAGCGCAAACTATACATGTTTAAAATTTAAAAAATAGTAAACATCGTCTAATGATGTGTATGCTTTAATAAAAATTGTATATCGTTCCATTTCGAATTAAATGAATTCATTTTTTAAGTGTAAAAAAAATTTAACGAGATTTATCTAATGAGACATATAAGATTGTATTTTAAACTAACGAAAAAAAATTGATATAAGGATTATATTGAGTTTGTTCCTCCAACTATGGATTTTATTTCTATTAAACTTGGATCCAAGATCCAACCGAAGCTAGGCAAGTTGCAACCTAGGGAAGAAAGAATTTTTCATAGGTCTCCTATATAATATACCACCCCGATAAAAAAAAAAAAAAAACAAGAGTTCACATGTGAAATCACACCCTATAACCTCATAAACTTACGTGTCATATTTTTTCACATTTAAAATTTTTTTTTTAGATAATGTAGACAATCATTATCCCGATTCTATTACGAAAACCAAAGTTATAAAAGTCCAAAAAAGATGAGAAGCAAAAAAACATAGAAAACAAAGGTCGTGCGAAGAGGGTTCTAAACCTGAGCCCCCCCAATTAACCAGCAAGAACTTACGTGCCCACTATGAAACTCCCCCAATTCCAAATGAAACTGACCACCATCTCTCAAATATTCTCAAAATAAAACCGCTGAGAGCAAAACACCACCACATTTCATGAGAGCCAAACCAGCACCACCCCATGCAGTGCCACCACATTAGACCACCCATGGCCATGAGCTCCACCACATCGACCCCCTGGCTGACCTATTCATCTTATTCACATTTTATAAATTTTTATCTATATTTTATTCACATTTAATATACAACTTATTCATGATCAATAAAAAAAAATTAGGGTTAAAGTCATCTAAGTCATCGCAAACATAAGTAATCCCATAGAAATCTTTATCAAAGTTAGAGCAGATGTACAAGCCATTGAAAACTAAAAAAAAAACCCCATATACATCCTTGATTTCAACAAAAATTAATCTTAACCCAACATATTCTGCTTAACTTTAATTTGTAACCATGAAATGATTAAATTATCCTTAAATTTTTAACAATTTTCAATCAATACCTCAATGAAATGAAAAAACATAAAAAGTTTTTCAAGAATAATATGATCTTTGCATGGACTAATTTATTTTTATGATTATTTATGGAGACTATAATGTTTACACAATTACATGATGATAAAATATTCTGTTAAATTTAAATGAAATTTTAACCCAATGATGATGATTAGTCTGCCCCAATTTTCACATAAACTTATATGAGATTATTCAAGTTTGCAGGGATGCATATGCCACTCTAAAAATTATTATTATATTTCCTAACAAAAATAATTAAAAACAAAAGAAAGTTATTAATTCTACTCATGTTACTAGCCAATGACCCAATGTACAACTCCCGGCGGTGTGTTTATCAGTTTGTGCGCTCGAGTGTACATTGAGCCCCTCACATTCCGAGAACATAAAAAAAATCTGATAAAACCACCGCAAAAGCTGGCGACAACCCATCTTTATAAATACACCCGTCTTAAACAACCGGCGCCCATTCTTTTTCACCGCCCCTGCTGGCCTGCTTTGACAAATTACAATCTGCTCCTTCCATTTTTTTTTACTTCCAAATCACTCCACCTCCCCCTATTTGAACCCCTCCTCCTTCATCAGATCCAGAGATGCTAGGGTTTCTGGATTTCTAGGGTTTCCATTCGATGGCGCGAAAGCACACTCTTCCGACCAAGTACATTTTCGTCCTCTCCTGCGTCGGCCTCGTCGCGGTCGCCCTCATCGCCGACTTCCTCTGGGCCTCCTCGTCGAGGTACTCCTCGCACTACCTCGACTGGTCGCTGGAGAAGTCGATCCATCTGACGACCTCCACCAATGCGGACAAGGTGAGCCGTGTTTGTTTGTTCGTTCTTTGGATTTAGGGTTTTTGGTTTGTGATCGTGTGTGTTTGTTTGGATTTTGGAATTAATAGGTTGGTCCCATTTAGGGTTTGATGATTGAATGCGTTCGTTTGTTTGGTAATGTGTCTCAGCTTCAGATCGATCATGTGTGCATATGGTTTGTTATGCATAAATTTGCAATCCAACTTGATCAACTGAATTTATAGAGTTGTGGATACTCTTAAACATGTGTCGTTATGGATAGGAGATTCTTGTTGTTGCAGGTCACGAAGGGGGATTGGAAAGAGAGCAGCTGCAGAGTGATGGGGCGTATTTTGTATAAATGTAGCGGGGTGTATTGGATTTGAGGTATATGAGATTTTTATAGAATACATGTGGATTAGTGTATGCTGTTTATAGTTGATGCATTTTCAGAGGTGATTCTTGTTGTGCAAATCATGAAAAGGGATTGGAAAGAGAGCAGCTGCGGCGGAGTGATGGGGGTGGATTTGGTATAAATGTAGCAGGGCATGTTTGATTTGCAGTATAGGAGATTTTTTATAGAATACATATACATATGGATTAAATGTGTGTATGATGTGTATAGTTGATGCATTTTCAGAGGTTAAGTTACTTCTGATGATTGTGTTCATTGTTATCCAGAGTATATGAGTATGATTAGGGTTTTTCAAGAAAATAATGTGAAATGTAGTTTGGTAGGGGTACCCTAAATGTAGGTTTTTTTCCAGGAAAAATAAATGTAATTATAATGGTGTTAGGGATACTTTGGGCACAGATACAATGGCATACGGGGTGGGTTTTCTTTATAACCCATTGCATTGTCATCCCTATATGTGGCTTGTGCAATGGCACAAAGTTTGACAGTGTAAGTTAAGAATTTAGTAAAATATCAGAAAGTTGTCAAAATGTTTATGAAAATGAGGGGAAAAAAATTAACTTAATTCAGAAATTGAAATGTAGGCATACTTTCCTAAATTTGGGGGTTTTCTAGAAAATACATGTAATTGAGTAATTGAAATGGTAAATGCAGTTTGTGAGGGGTACTCTGGGCACAGATGCAATGGGGCTTATGCAATGACACAAAGTTTGACGCTGTAAGCTTTTGAAATTGTAGAAAAATATTAGAAACTTTGTTAGTGGAAAATGAGAAAAAATATTAATTTAATTCACAAGTTGAATTTTACTGAGAAATTCACTACATATAATGTAACGTGTAGCATGTGATGTGAAGATAGATGTTACAAACTTACAATAAGTACATACGTGATGGTGGCTTGCTATTTTGTGATACATGCCAACTTAATTTGTTTTGTTCATTTTCCATCGGTTATTACATGAATTTATGATTTTTCTTTTTTGTGTTTTCTACTTTCCATAATTTTCTGATATGAACAGGGTTATGGCATTACAATTCTGTGGTATACACAAGCTAATCATATTTGTTTGCACTATTAATTGGACCATAAATAATTGCTGATATTACTTATATATAAGATATTTCTGACAATGAAACCTTCTTTCAGTTTGGCTGTGGGGAGTTACCATCTAATCTCTTTATTATGCAGGTAAAAGATGCTAAAGATAAAAAACCAAAAGTTCCAAAGGCTGATTTACCAATTTATGGTGATCTCCCGGCACCACAGTTAGAATGGGAAGAGAGGGCATCTGCACCAGTGCCTCGTCTAGATGGGGCTGCTATACAGATTAAGGATCTTTTATATGTCTTTGCTGGATATGGAACCATTGATTTTGTGAGGAACTCTTACCTGTTTAACACACAAAAATTTAGATGGATTTCATGTGTTCTGGTATCTCTTTTGAATAATATGCATATGCATGCATCTCTTAATTTTGTAATTGATTTTGGCTTTTACCCTGAAGAAACAATTTGTAAATAATGAAGTACAGAAAATCCTACAATCTTTTTTTGAACGAAAATAGTCATACAATCTTGAATGATTTAGAAGCTTGAAATTTCCATCCTTGTGTCCCATCTGAAGTTGACTTTAATTATTTACTTTATCCAAAAGAAGCACGGTTGCTCTGATTTGTGTTGGTATAAAATGTTCCAGCTGGATTGTTTACTCATTATATTCGACTCATTGAATGTGGAGAGAAATGCTTACTTTATGACTGTTTCAATTTTCTTAAAACCTTTTCTTTTTGGGTAGGCCAGGAGAATTGAATACTTAAAAGGTAGTTGAGATTGTGATAGTGAATGGCGTTCATTTTGAGGACTGACCTCAGATGGCTTGCAGTGACAGAAAACTTGAACTCTGATAAAGAATATATGTTCTATACTTGAGTTCGTCATGAGTTTTTTTTTATTACATCACTCAAGGTTCTTTTAGGACGTATACTTTAAATTGATAACAGCATGAGTCTAGTGTTTCTCTAAGCAGTGCTTGTCACTAATTTTGATAAACAAGATCATACATACAAGTATTGCTTGCCTTTCCATAAAAAAATGCATGCCTTAAAAAAAAACTCTTATATAAATGTGATACTTTGTTGAAGATTATTTTGGTGGAGTCATCCTTGTTCTGTTTAATTTTCATAGGAAATAAGTAATAATGGCTGATGCTGAAAATTGAAATTGTTCCGATGCATGTTGACATCATGAGGCAGTTACCTTTTTTGAAGGGTGGCTATTATGATGCTATGAAAACTTTTTCTGGACTGCTATACTATAACCCATCTTCTGGTGGTGGAAATTTGACTTCTTGACATGTAACTAAAGCTTTTACCAGTAGAGGCTTATAAACTACTTTCAGAAACATTTATGAAGATTAGGTATATTGATGTCTTCCATGAATAAATGGTTTGATTTCTTATCAAATTCCATCTCTAGCGAGTCTCTGTGACAGATGATAAATTATTTTTGTCTAAAAATTCATAGGTACATTCTCATGTGGATATATACAACTTTACGAGTAATTCTTGGGGAGGAAGGTTTGATATGCCAAAAGAAATGGCACATTCTCATTTAGGAATGGTTACAGATGGGAGATATATTTATATTGTCACAGGACAATACGGTCCGCAATGCAGAGGACCTACAGCTCGTTGTTTTGTGCTAGACACAGAGACAAAACACTGGACCGATTTACCAACATTACCCGTTCCTAGGTATGCATCTTAGTGCTTCATCCTGACAGTTTTCACCTACAGTTTCTAATATCTTTGCTTGTTTTATGTGAATGTTATTGGATGATATTTGTGTATATATATCGTGTGTGGATTATTCTTATCCGATGTTATTGTAGCTTCGTTAAATATAATACATTGGAGCAGTCGCTGAACAGATCTTTTGAATGGTTGTTTAAGATATGCCCCCGCAACCCAACTTTGGAGAGGCAGACTCCATGTTATGGGTGGTAGCAAGCAGGATCGGTATGAGCCTGGATTGGAGCACTGGAGTCTTGCAGTGAAAGATGGAAAGGCATTGGAGAAAGAGTGGAAACCTGAAATACCAATACCTCGTGGGGGACCACACAGGTATGTTGAGCAGTATATATTTCTTTCAAATAAATGTGGATATAATATTGACATTTTTTATTTTCTGTGCCTGGATTTATTTTTATTTTTTTGTGGGTGGCTGGAAATTGTTGTATCTATATCAAATACATATTAAATCCCAGGCCTCCTGATATCTGGTATTCTTTACCGGAGTTCCGATAGACATATTTCGATCCTGATAGATATCTGGTATTCTTTACCAGAGTTCCTTATATCTTATCATTTTATAGTAACATCTTCAGAACTCATCAATTACACTGTATATAAATCATTCTCTTGACTCAACTTCGTATCAATTTTAATACTCGAAATCATTCCAATATCAGGGCTTGTGTTGTCGTTGATGACCGGCTTTATGTCATTGGTGGTCAGGAGGGTGATTATATGGCTAAACCTGGATCACCCATTTTCAAGTGTTCTCGGAGACATGAGGTATGCTATGCTTACAATTGTATAACTCTCTTTTATTCTCTTGTAGGTGGTGTTTGTTATATGTTGCAAGTGAGGAGACATCTTGCTTTCATTTTTGCTGGATATTTACTAATGTTAGTAATTTGTTGGAGATCCCACGATTCCCACCCCTTTCTTTTAAAAAAGCACAGAGAGTAACAGAAGTTTCTTCCCTTTGCTACCAAGGAATCATGATGAGATAAATTTTAATGTTTTTTATTATGTAACCATAAATTAGTTTGTAACCATAACCAATCAGATGTCATGTAACAAATTCATACAAACATGATTCATAGTTCATTGTTGCAGGTGGTATATGGGGACGTGTACATGTTGGAGGATGGAAAGGAGTGGAAGACACTGCCTTCCATGCCGAAACCTGATTCACATATAGAGTTTGCATGGGTGCTTGTCAACAATTCCATTGTTATTGTTGGTGGCACCACAGAGAAACACCCTATCACCAAGAAGATGGTGCTGGTCGGAGAAGTGTTCCAATTCAATTTAGATACTCTGGTAAGAATAATCAATACTCATTTACTTTCTTCTTTTATGCATTCCCCCATGTCATCTACGATCATTTTAAAAAATGTTTGACTTATTTCCTATATCCCTTCCCTGTCACTGCATAAGCCGTGATTCACACCTTTCACAAGTGTCTGCTCAACAAAAAACATAAATTTTGTTTAGAAAAAGAAATCTGATAGGTTAGACTATAACATAAACCCCACTTAGATGAATTAGAATGAGAACCAGTAGGACAGACTAACATATAAAACAATGCATGCAATTGATGCAATAATTATAAAAACTTCTCAACTAGTGATTCAGAATGGAAAGATGATGGTATTGTAATCATGTTGATAAGAAGATAAGTATTGATAAGAGGTCAATTAGAAAACCCTGGGTGCACGAAAAATCACCCATAAACCTTATGAATCAGTTATAGGGGAATAGACCCATGTTGTGTGGGTAATAATAAGTTCATCCATTACCAAGATATGTGGTAAGTGTCGTACCAAAAGTCAGTGACAGAATGCATAAGCAGTGAATCGTGTCTTTTTATTAACAAGGAGTCAAGGACTAAATTTGGAAGTCTATATTTCTGACGCAGAAATGGAGTGTTGTCGGACGGATGCCTTACCGTATCAAAACAACCCTGGTAGGATACTGGGATGGGTGGCTATATTTTACGTCTGGACAGCGAGACAGGGGACCCCTGGATTCAGCTCCCAAAAAAGTCGTTGGTGATATGTGGAGAACTAAACTGCATTTATTATGATTCGATTAGCTGTTCTACTCCTTTTGGACAGCTTTTCCTGTGTTCTCATTCATTTCTTTTTGTATTGGTCACATACTTAGACCCTAGGAAGTCAAAATCCTCATTTTGTTATCTCATTCTTTTCTTGGAAGATTTTCAGTGCAGCAGTTGTAAGTAATAAAGCAATATGAGTGTTGTATCAGTACACTATGTGATAGCTTGATATTAATATATATAGCGAAAGTATAATTAATAAGCATTCAGTAGCATGTTAAATCTATTGTAGAAAGATTTGCAGGTCTCTACTCAGAGGGAGTTTTCCATGTTAATGTATTCTCTGATTTGGTGAATCATAAGAACATGCAGCCATAATGGCCCATTTGGATAGCAGATCATATGTTTTTTTGTTTGTTTAAAATAGTAACACTATTTGATGGGTATATGAATTTTTAACAATTGCATTTTGAACGGTAAAAAAGACTCAAGTGTAACAGCTCTTAAACATTTTAAATTGTCAATAAATATAACCCCCTTACACAAGATAGTTTATATGCATTTATGATTTTATGTCATGTCAAATTGACTCGGTCCACTTTTCTTTTCTTTTGGTGAAAATTGACTCGGTCCACTTGATACTTGATAGGCTCTGATCAAATTGCTATATACGTGTGTGTGTGTGTGTGTGTGTGTGTAGAGAGAGAGGTCATTTTTCATTTCTAGCTTATCCAAAAGATGTGCATTTTCTTTCACCAATGATACACACCAAAATTTACCAACCATGTCATATCAACAATTGCTGAGTTTCAATTAATGTACAAATTGAGTAGAACAAGAATACATTGACCTAGGTGACAGATATCAGACCCGGGTCACTGCTTCATATGTTGTACCCATTCATGTAGGGTAACATTATCTGCAAGATCAACACCAATCATTTCAGAAATGAAAGCAGAATCACAGGAACTAGTTTGATAACTGGGATCCAAAAGGAAAATGTAGATTCCGTGGAAGAAATTTTTTTGTTTAGGATGTCCAAAAATGAAAGATTCCAAATACAATTTTTATGAGTGTTCTAGAAGGAGAATAAATTAAGCACCAAACTGGAACTAGGTGTTGTGTGTTCTCTGTTTTTTTTCGGGGAATCCAAATCCCCAAATCTAAAAACTATGTCTGAAAATTTCTGACTGAATTCAAATTGACGTAAGCACAATTATACGGTTATAAAAGTAGATGCTTAATCATATTTATACTAATTTCAGTAATTTAGTCTACTTTAGCAAATTCTTTCATAAGAGCAATACAAAATTTACATAGAATCATTGGTTAAAAATCCAGATCAATGCAAACACCTTTTGATTACCTGATCTGATAGCCAAAGGGAAAGGACGTTTTGGTGATCTTGCTTGGTTAGATGAGGAGGAGGTTACACTAATGAACTTGCGTGATCTAGAACAGATTCTGCAACCAAAAATAGAAAATCTGAAAAAAAAATTAGTAGAACATAAAAGGCAAAATATGCAGAGGAGAGGAGCAGTTCTATATGGGAGTGCACGCAAGCGAGAGTGAGTTACCATCTACTTTAATAGAGGGGCAAAAGGAGCAGGGCAGGGAGAGATAGTGTGATCTGGTAACTGGCTTATAAGCTCCATCGTGGCATGAAGGCATGCCTTCAGCATTTTCTTCTCCAACAATACAAGTTGGACTGCGACTCGTTTTTTTGGATCCAAATTGCTGCCCGATAACTAATTCATTGCAAGATAAGAATTATCTAAGTAAGGCTCATTAAATTCTAATAGAAGCAGGAAATGCATAAGTAAAAAAATTGTTACCGCGGCTTCATCTTCACTGAGGGTTGTAGGGTATAATGATAGCCTATGCTTAAAATAGTCTGAGAGTTGGTCAAGAACTGCTCGTTCCATGCATGGGCTTACCTGTTCACAATGATATAGAATTATAGATAATGAGCACACAACACCCATTTCATAAAAAAAACTTTAATATTGATATAAACCGGTAAACTGTGCTCCAGATTTTTGAATCTGCAAAGTGAATTTCTCAATCAATTAGTAAGCCTTGCTAACTTTACGATTAGGGTGTAAGTTGAAGCAAACTTGAAGGTTGTAAAGGCATTAAGATCATATCAATAAGTATTTTCCAGATAAATTTAAAGAATCATATGCATGATGGATTGAAGGCTAATACATGATGAGACGAATGCATTGGAAAAGCAAGGAACATTGAGACATAAAAGATGGACATGATAGTTCCAACAAATTTCTTTTTCGAGCCTCTTTGCATTTAATGTCACTGATTTTATTTTACTTTATTTTTTTTAATTTCTCTTCTTTTATAAACTGAAAAAAAAAAGATTCAGATTTAAAATGGAGAATTGAGTCGCAAAAAAGACGACCATATGAGTTTGAAACTTTGAATATGACCTGCCTGAGAACAGACATAGATGATTAATGTACACTTAAATGATAATAAACCAATATGCCTAATAATGTATCACCACCTGGATCCTGATGCCAGAAATTTGCTCCAAGTAAAAAGAAAGATCAAATGTTTGACAGCTGCAAAAAGAGCAGGTTAAAATAATACTTTTTGGGCAACCATGTTGTTGGTGGAACTTTTTATTATTATTATTGGAAAAAAGTAGGAACTCAACCACTTCGGTGGACGCTTGTATAGTCATGTTATTTCATCAATAAGAGGTCACCATAATAATTATTAAAAAAAAGGGTGGAAACCTTACAGGGCAGATAGGGCCTTGAGAAGAAACAACTGATTGCATTTCATGTGGATCAGAAACGTAACCCAACCGCAGATAGGGAAGCATTTCTAGTATAGCTTCTTTTTCCCTTCCCACATAAACCTGCATAAAAGCAATATTATTATTTTTCAGATTAAAGAAGGTTGCCTGGTTACAGTTATGGTTTCCAAACCGTTTCCGTACATTAAAGACTTGAACTGCTAACTTCCCATTTCTCTGAGCAACCATTCTTTTGTCTTGATATTGAGGATCCTCTGTATTCAGTGATGCCTGGAACAGAACATATACCACAATAGAAATACTAGCATAGTCTTTAGGAATGGGTGATGAAGATATTGAAAACTGTGTCTAAAGTATAGATATGTGACTTACCTCCACCACTATACGGTCATAAGGATTATCTTCATCAACAAAACCATAGTTCAGAAGCAACCTTGAATTTGGTTGAGGTCCACACCTATACAATCTACAATGTCTCAGATCTGTATTGGAGATATGATGGGCAGAGGAAATACCCCAAATTGACCATGTTATACATCAGGTGAAGAATATTAAAATACCATACAGCGATCGGTTCCCCAGCCTTATAAGGACGGTCAACCACTAGTTCCACAGAACCATCCACTGCAGTTAACATTGCCTTGCAATTGCTTTTGTAAGCCAGTAATGGTGGTCCAAGAGGAACTAAGGCAAATCTCCGTGCCAAGCTGACTTTCTGATTCCATGGGAGAATTAAAGATACGTAAGCTGGATTCACATGGTTGATAACATATAATCCTTTTCAAATGATTATTTTGTTCGAAAACTGAAGAAAATTGTTTTTTTTTTTGGATGATGAAATAAGTAGAGAACTAGAAACTTCTAGATGGATAGAAGCTTTTGTAGATTGCTTGTTTAGTAAATTAAGACATGCATGCAAGACATAGCTAATTTTTTTGGCTCCATCAACTCCTGTAATATTTTTTATGGATTGAAACTTCATGTTACTTGTTATGGATACGTGGTTTCTTTATTATTATATCCATACCAAAGAAGTGGCAATTAATCTACTGAGTTAGGTCGGCTCTCCCCAAACCCACTGGGAGATATCGGACTTGTACCCACTGACAGATCAAATCCACCAATTCACCTTTATGTGCATGTGCATATGGTGTCACATAGGATCAGAAATAATAGAGAGAATGAATGGCTCAAGTGTAATGGAGAAATCAAAGTTAAAAATCAAATTATTCAATTCTGATTAATTAATTTCAAACTAAAGTTTTCTCATCCCAATATATAACACAAAATAGGAAAATTTGATCTAAAGATTAGCAAATGAAATACAATTAGTAATAAATAAAAAGAAAAGTGTAGAAGGCTGCATACTTTGGAATAATGAAATGCATGGGTTACCCATATGAACCCAAAAACCACCAAACTCAAACTATCGTTGCCTCCAATTGATTTTGATCCATTGATGTAAATATAATTTGCTAGGTGAATGAATGCAACAGGCTCAGGCATGACGTAACAAATCCACACAAAATTTTATGATATGCTGCATTATAGTACCTGCAAGTGTACTACACATGATTGGACTGCAACAAAAGCTTGCTTGAAAATCTCAAATGGAAAGGCCTCCGTTGGAATATCATAGGGGTATTGCTGCACAACACAGTGATCGTTGAGAACTTAAAAAATTCAGTAGCTTAAGAACTGCCAACAGAATTTGGAAAAGAAAGAACAACCAGTAGTTTTATTGCAAAATGCATTTTACGAAATAAAATATTTGACCTACAGCTGAAAATATGCAGATGAACAACCTTAAACAAAGATCCAGCCATGAACCAAACTGTATCAAGCTCATTGTATTCTCTTTTAACTCCTTCATTCCTGTCAAGAACTTCGGCCTGCAAAATTACCATATGAAGCTCCTTCAACTGTCTTGAGTCACAATGAGTAAATACAAGGATGCAACCATTCATTCATGATGAAAATAGTTCAATCAAGCTGCAGAGAGGCAATACCCTGGTCGGACTTCCAGTCAGATAATCTAATTCACTATCTGACCACAGAAGTGGAGATTCCACTGCTAGTTGACCTCTTCCTCTCTGACGATCAAGTTCTCTGATGAATGGGTGCCAGAAGGACTTCTTTCCCTGCTTTTTTTCATACATGAGATACAGAGCCAAGCAGGCCAATTCTGAAAGCTTGTTTGTCGTTAACAGTTCCGCTGCATAAAGAGCAGATAAGAGTCTTATACCGTGGAAATTCCACCCAATCAGGGCAACATATTAACAAGATTACACAATATTCCACCATCACAAGAAACGGAAAGAGCCTGGAGATTAAACACTGAAAGTCTTGGTGAATCTTGAGAACTAAGGTCTTCTCAGGGGTATATTTACCAAGGTTTCCTCATTCCTCTTACTCAGAAGATCCAGTTGATGGATCACTTTGATAATTAACAGTTAAACAATGGCTGCCAACTGTTTCCATGGAAAATACTAAGCATTGAACAGCCCTATACATTCAATTACCTCTAAGTAAGTTTTATGTGCTTTGCTAAATAAATCCATAAGTCTATAAATGTAATTCAGCTTAGCATTTAACAAGCATGATCTGATCAATGACTGGGGAGAAAACAAACAAAAAAAATGATGACAACAATGTTCTTGCTTGGATACTGCAACTAGCCAACATTGTTTAGAAAGTCGGTGTATGCAGCTGCATGCGCGGTTCACACCGCATGTCATCAGGGCAGCCTATATGCGGTGAAGGCCCACATATGCGCCCACTTTCCGCAACTTCACCCGCTTGTGTGTACATTGTACAACATTTATTTTTGGAACTTTCATCCCCCAACTCCACCAACTTTCCAAGTCACCTAAGCTTGACACGTGTTAAAATATAATGTGACCAAATTATCTTCAAACCTAATAAACGAAGAAAGGTGAATTATCATTTAAATTGGAATTGCTCACCATAAGCAATTGCTACAATCATAGGGTACCTATACTACAACTTCCTGGTAGACCCAATAAACTATGCACTCTTTATATTGTTACACCTTACGTCTCAATGAATCATGTATTTGTAAACAAAAGCCATCTGGTGTGGAAATTTGTATAACTAGCAAATCTGATTCAATGTGGAAGATTTCCAAACTACATATTAGGTGCCCTCATCATCAAATATCAGAACTAACAAAACAGGAAATCTTTTCAAGAAACAAAAACAAAGATGCAAAACCAAGAAAAGCAATACAAGTGAATCAAATAATCAACAGCTCACCAATTGTTTCATTTCCCAGCACCCTCTCGAGTGTCACAACCAGCGAATTTGGAACAGAAAACGCCACATCTTCCACCTGTGAAAGAAATCACATAAAAATCATCCCAAAAAAAAAAACATCGTGCAAGAAAACAAAACAATCCTTCAAAACACCTGGAGATCTTCACTGGCAGCGACATAGTGGATCGGCCGGTGCTTCTCGTCGTGCGACTGCTTCTCCCTCAGCACCACCTTGCAAGGCGGAAGTCCATTTTCATGCATCCACGACTTCAGATCTCCGGTCTCCGCCTCTCTCTTCACAACGCCCGGCTTCGTCCGGTACTCCCCATGCCCCTTCTTCGACCCGGCGGCGACCAGCGTGTCCGATCCTCCGGCACCTCCGGAGGCGGAGCAAGATCTGCGGCGTCGGGAGGGACGGGTTCGAACGCGGGAGACGTTGGAGGGGAAGGGGAGGAGGGGACGGGCGGAGGAGGGGGTGCGGACGGGGCAGGAGAAGCTCGGTTGACGGAGGAGGGCGACGTCCATGGCGGATCTTTGTTAGGGTTTCTTGTTGGAGAATGTTAGGGTTTTGAAGATCGATTGGATCTTTTGTTTCTCCAGTTGAAGTCGTTTTCAAAGGCGGGTGTGAGAGGTGTCTCAGATTTTTTTTTTTTTTGATGGATGTCGTGACGCACGAAAGATAAGGCTGAGACTGTTGTGTGATGGGAGGGAGAGGTTCGCACGTGCGAGTGCGAGTGCGCACGCGTGTGTGTTCTGAAAGGGTTGCTCATTTTCGACCTTAATGTCAAATGTATTAAAGCTCCGTTTGAAAACGCAGATTGAAAAATAGATTTTAAAATAAATCTGCTTTTTAAGATGATTTTAGACCTTGATTTTTTAGGAATGCTTTTTTTTAATACAGGAATCAATATTTTGAAGGAGTTTAATATTTGATATAAAAAGTTGCTTTTCAATTAAAAAAATCGATTCCGACAAAAAATCGTTGTTTTTTAGATTTTAAAAACACGGATTTTAAGAGAAATTAAAATGAATCCAGCTTTTGATTCCGTCGAAAGCTGCCCCGTTTGGTTGCGCGTTTGAGGATTTTCAGCTTTTCAAAAAGCGAAATCATCCCAAACGCGCAACCAAACGGAGTCTAAGACTGCATAGTCCAGTTTGATTTATAGGTTGCGTAATTCGATACTGATATGATTGATCGAAACTAGTCTTGATTGGATCCGAACTCTCAAATCTTTGTTACTCAACCCATTTTGCAGTCTTCTATTGCAGTTTTATACATTATGATTTAAAAAAAATTTAAGAAAAAAATCATCATTATATTTTTGTATATATTCTATTTCATATAACAATATGTATTTTAATATGAAAATATATAATTTGGTACAAAACTTGAACATGACGTACTAACAATCTCAAACATAATTATTAATCCTACTAAGGATATGAAAGAGACAGGCCCATAGGACTTAAAACAGCCTTGTGTTCACAGCCCGCAATAACCTAACCCAACTAGGCTTGTAACAACACTTTTTGTTCACCCTCGCAGAGTAAGGATTGAACAAGGACAGTTGGGACTATAGTTTTGATTTTTCGAAGTAATACTTGTTTAATGAGTTATCATACTTTCACATCACGATAAATAAAATACATTTTCTAATTACATTCCTCGTTCAGGGTTGGCACAAAAAGAAGATTAGGAAAGAATAACGAAGAACAAATAAATAAAGCTGTTTGTTTCGAGAGAATAAATTCTTATAATTATGTTTGGATAAATTAAAGACAAGTCTGATAACCATCTTAAGGCAATTGGAATTGTTTATCATAGTTTATTTATTTCACTTAATAAAAAATATTCTTTTATATCATTTTAAAAAAATTATATTATATAATATTTTTCTACACATCTTAAAAATATATCATATCTATCATGTTACATATACACCTCTCTTGTATTTATTTCAAAACACTGAGAGAAGTTGCCTCCGGTTTCGTTCCTAGCGTCAATCCACCTTCGTTGGTTCTAGACTTTTTTTTTTATTTTTCTGACTATTGTCTACTTAACGTTTGTTACAAGTGAACTTTTGTTCATTGGTCAAAATAATTTACAATAGGTATAATTGTCATTTAAAAAGTCATAAATTTCATAGGGTTAATGTGAAATTTTTCGTGTTTTTAAGATATTTATAATTTAATTGTTCAAGTTTCACAAAATAATATTCAATAGATTTTATTTAATAAGACTTTTATGGGGCAAATTAGATGTTTTAGTAACAAACATGTATTTTTATGGTTTTTAGGGACCTTGATTATTATCAAATACTGAATTGATATTATATTATGAGAACGTGATTTTAAACATAATTTTGAATGAGTGACTACATCGACTAACCATGAATACATTGAAAAACTCGTATTTGTAGTTCTATATGTCGAGAGGGCCTTGCATGAAGTTTTTCCATGTCTTTGGGGACATATATATCTTCAATGTCAAGCCTCCTTCCCTCCTAATACATGGGTCCGGCCCTCTAACAGTGATGACTTGATAAATTAAAATAAATTTAGATAATTATGTTTGGTAGACATATAATTTATTATTATTTATTAACCTAAAAAAGCTATAACTATATTATAACTAGTTACTTGCACGTGTTAAAGCACGAGATACATTATACATGAAGATATATTTTATGAATAGAAATTTAAAGAATAATGAGTACATTAACATTTGATCATTTATAACAAAATTAGTACATATTTTTTTATAATTTTTTATTTAATAAAACATATTTAACAAAAAAATTCATGTGGAGAGAATGTAGTTAAGATTATATATATTTGTATCACATTGGTAGAAAATACAAGACAAATATAAATTGATAATTACATTATGTTATGTCTATACTCAACTCTAACTAACAATCACAATATGAAACTAATACCATATTCCTAAAAATTGACTCACTAATTAATTCTCACATATAAATCTTCTAAATATATTTAAAATTTTAATGGAAAACCACATTCGTGACTTAAATGTGAAAAAAAGTAGACCTACAAGATACTACATTTGAAAGTTTACAAATTCTTATTTAAATGCAATCACATTAACTAATTCAAAAAACTAAAACAATTCAAAAGAACACTCAAAACTCAAAAAAAATTAATTAATTAATTAATTTAATTAAAATCGTGACTATATGAGATATAATTGAGAAACTTAATATGATGAAAAATGATTTATGTAAAATAATATTTAAAATTGATGAAAACTATAGATAAAAATAAAAATGATTAATATATGTTTTAATTAATGAGGTTTTGGTATCATTAACTATGTTGAAAATATAAAATATGTATAAAGTATGCATTCATAGATATTTTATATTACAACAACACATCAAATTATATAAAATATAACAAACAAACGTTATAAAAAATAATTGACAAAAAAATGAATAACTAATGTCCAACGTGTTCAACTAAACTAACTAATCCACACTATAACTTATTTGTAATCCACATTGCAATTTTTTTTTTCTTTAGTGTTCAATTAAGGATGAAAGTCTAAAATCACCCAAACTCTAAAAATACATACCCATCCATAAAACAATAAGATCAGCATTTTGATCAACAAATTCCATGAAACAAATTTTTGTTATATAAGACCTATATTGCATCACATCAAGAGCAAACAACACCCTAATCAAAATAAACCAATATAGAATTTTAATATCCATTCAAAAGAATATAACATTTTTATCTTTATGCAACCCCAAGGAAATACATTGAAAAATATTAAAAATAAAACCTTACCTCAATTGCATTGAAGAAAAATTATTTATATCACACATGCACCAATCATTTCATCTAAATTTGATAAAAAAAAACGATAAAACAAAAAATAAAAAACATTCCAATATCTAAAATATAACTGTAAACATATAAAAACAAAATACTTAAAAAATCAAACCATAGAAAGAGTTCCTCACAATCTTCTTTCCACCTCTCTCATGCATTCAGAAATAATTGGCTTCCCATTATCATCCTAAAAGCTCCCCGCATTCCAAAGCCACTATTCAATTAAGGCCAAGCATACATAATAAGAATAACATAATATAAATTTACATAAATAAATAACACAACATATTTACATATAAATAAATAAATAAATGATATGCTTGAAAATAAAAACAATTTAGGCTGCAGGGATCATATATATTTAGGCTTCGTTTGGGTCGGTGTTCCCACAGTGTTCGCGTTCGCGGACACCAGTCGACGCAAACTCCCAACCAAACAAAAATCACGGCATTCGTGTTTGACGTAAACGATCGCGGTGCATGCCTTTTTTTTGCCGAAATCTCCGACACGCTAAAACATTGCTTTTGTGTTGGGGGTAGTTTTGGCCGTCACGGTGGTGCGGAGCGCACACCCAAACGGAGCCTTAGTGATAAAAAAGAGATAAAATAGAGAGGAGTTTAAACAACTTAGTATTAGGAGATTCAATCTTTGGATAAATCAAATCCTCAAAAATGTGAAAAAAAAACTATAATAGTATTACATCTTTTTGTATTTTTTCCCCTAATAAAGTCAACAAAATATATTAAATTATGCACAAATGTTTAATATGAAATATATAGATTTTTAAGGTATATTATATTCACATTCATATATACATCTTATATTATCTATTTTAGTACATTAGAGATTTTTTCATTTTATTACAAAAAACATATTTATGGAAATATATTTGAATGGATATATATGATGAATATATTTGATTTTGGAATAAAAAATTAGAATATATAGATATGATTGATTAATTTTAAAATATTAAAATAAAAATTTGTTGATATGATTTAATCAAATCTGATTTGACATCTTAAAATATTTCAAATATATTGATATGATTTATCTAAATTTGATAATAATAGATTAGTAATTAAACAAATCATAATCTTATTAGATAATATTGTATCATTGAATAATTTTAAATTTTAAATAAATCTATTATTATTAGTAATTAAATAATTGATTAAAAGATAAAAAGGGAAATGAAAATTGGGTAACAAAATTATTTTAATAAATAAGTAATAGATAACACAAATATAAAAGTCAAAGTTGCGAAATCTAAGAAAAAATCGCAACCAAATAAAGATTTATCAATTTTTCGTCTATCCACGTATGTCTTAGTTAATGATCGAATAAATTATTCCAATAATATTGTGTTACAGCATCTCCAAAAGCCTTCATAATATTTTCTTACATTGTAGGAAAAAAAAGCTCCCTGTGACATGTAGGGAGTTTTTTTTTATCACTCCAAAAGCCTCCTCATTCTTACTCAATATTCATTCCAAATGACCAATTTACTCCAATTCATATCTATAAATAACAAAATATTCAAATATGAAATGAATCAAAGCACATTCTAAAATTTATCAAGACTTGGAATAAAGATCATTTAAATAAAATTATTAATAATGAATAAAAATTAATTAATTTTTTTAAATAAAACCTAAAAAATATAATCAACTACTACAAAATCTTGACAACGATGGCATTCAAAACATTAAAATTCATGGTGATTGGGTTAAAGTGGTAGTTTAAAACATTGAACATTAAAAGATCTTGATGACGATCAACTACTACAAGTTCTTTTTTTTTACGAAACTCTACTACTACAAGTTCTAGACAAAAAAAAAAAAAGATAATACAACTACTACAAGTTTAGTGCTCAGAAAAATTGTCGTTGTAGAATTTTTGTTTGATGCCTTTGATAATATTCCTTTAATATATCGGGCATTCCGCTCGTATCAATTAGCATTATCCTCTCTTCCTCAACATGTTGTTTCAATTGGAGTTTTTTTTGTGTTTGTTGGTAAGTATTTTCATACATTTCAACCTTCAGATCATTCATTTGCTTCTTCTCCTCTCGTATTTTTCTTGAGCAATTTTGCAATAGTTGCACTAATATCATCCTCCCCTGCATTTCCTTTCCCCTTACCTTATGCTTGCCAAGTCGCTCCTTTTCGGCTTTATTGCCAGGTGGCCGTTCTATTTCCATGAAGTTACCCATATCTCCGAGGTTGATTGTCTCTGGAGTGGAGGGAGAACTGAGAGTAGGAGAAGCCGATGATGATTGTCACAAAGCCACCTTTTTAGTCGATTTCCTCCTTTGATAGTCCTCCATCCATTTTGGTTGTTGTCGAAGCTCGTTCCAATAATGGATAAATTGGAAGGAACCTTTATACAATGACTTGTACATAAGTTTGGCTTGACCAATCTAAAAATGAATTTGAACCCATGAATATTTAAATTAATATAAACTCATGAAAAGTAAGAAGATGTATAAAATCAGAATTTACCTTGTCTTGCTTACTAACTCCACTTTGTTGTCTAGCCTCAATATGGACAAAGCACCCACAAAATTTATTGGTGGCGAGTTGAATTGTTAACCACCGATGCATTAGGGAATTCGGATTGCGATCCAATTCAAAAGTCTTGTATTCGTGAAAGAAATTCCATATTCGATGCCAATATTGCTTGTTCTTTTGGTCGTTACCTTACACAGCATCTAAACTTACATTAAGCCACGCCGATACAAGAAGCTTGTCTTCTTCAATGCTAAAATTGCATCGTGCTTTTTTCTGCATAGGTGTAGCTTGATCGGAGATGGGAGATGAACACGTCATCGCAAAAGGTTCAAAATCCGTCGAACAATAAACACTGGCACTTGAATCATTGTGGATGGAGTGTCGAGGATTGCTAGTTTACTCCACAAAAGGTTCACAAAAATCCATAAATAGAGACATTGTACATATTTGATTCAAAATCTAAACTTGATTAGATATGAAAGAGTAAGGTTTGGTGAAATTAAAATGTAAGCATGACATGATATAACAAAGACAAATCTTGGTAAGACTTGAGTTGATTCAGTAAACAATTAATACTCCCGGCATTGTCGATTGGCTCTGTTACGCCCCGAAGCATTACCAATCATACAATAACCAACAGGGGTCAAATAAGATAACAAGGCTACAGGAAAGTAGTAGCCAATAAAAAGAAATGATGCGGAAGTATAATATACAAATTAGTCTGTAAATCAAAAACATTATTACAAACCCGTATACACGATAACTGTCCTGTGAGAGTCCAAGTCTAGCCTAAATAAAATCATATGTGCAACACGCACGATTACCAGTATATACACAAAGAAAATGGGGTTGCTGACAGCCTCGCACTCGCTAACCGAAAGGTGGGATACTCTACGCACGAACCACGCCAGATAGATGCTCTAGCTCCACACCAACCTAGTCCCTGGTGAAAAATAACACACGAGGGGTGAGCTACAAGCTCAGTGAGTGGCAAGAATCCACGCTCTATAAATATATTATAATATTAAGCACATTGCTCTTATAAGGAAAAATATATGCGGAAGAACCCCAACCGATACATGTCACGTGGAGATGTGACCTCAGCTCACCTCACCCTTGACCCGGAGGGGAACTCCTAGGACTCTTGAAAAGCAATTAATTCATTAATAGTAATGTGTGGTATCTCAAACTAGTACAACACTTCAAAGATTATCTACATCGATGTATAATACGTTACGATGCCTTGCATCATCCGGTAGCCCTCTCCCTGGCGGCCTTCCAAGATAGGTACGAAGCCACAAGGTATTGAAATACACATTGAGCCTCCTATGATGTGGTGGCACTATCCAGGATACTTCAACGCTCGAAATCTTCGACGCACGACGATATGGGAGAAAGCACTCTAACCCCATCCTCGCCTTCATCCCTAAGGTGACATGAGACTATTAGAAAGGAAATCAACTCGCTAACTCCCTTAACCTTCCGGTAGCCTTCTCCCGGGTAGCCCTCTTCCTGACAGCCTTCCAAGATAGGTACGAAGCCACAAGGATATTGAAATACACATTGGGCCTCCTATGATGTAGCGGCAGAATCCAGGATAGCTCCAACGCCGGGTAGCTTCAACGCGGATACGAGGTAGGGGAGAAGCATGCCACGCTCACAATACGATCATCAAGGATCAACTATAATCATCTAGAATCAACTCGCTAACTCCCTTAACCTTCCGGTAGCCCTCTCCCGGGTAGCCCTCTTCCTGACAGCCTTCCAAGATAGGTACGAAGCCACAAGGGTATTGAAATACACATTGGGCCTCCTATGATGTAGCGGCAGAATCCAGGATAGCTCCAACGCCGGGTAGCTTCAACGCGGATACGAGGTAGGGGAGAAGCATCATCAAGGATCAACTATAATCATCTAGCAAATACAATGCTAATGAATTCTCTTGAATTTCCATACAGATGCATCACTCGGATGCAGGGAAAGGTAGTTAAGTTCTCACACTTAGCAATGGGGAGGCATGACCCTAAAGGCGGGTCATCCACATGCCTATTACAGATAGGCCAAGCATACTATCATTGCTATCGATTAACGAATACCAATACGATAAATGAATTCTTCTGAATTCTCATACGAGAGCATCGCAAGGATGCAGGGTATATAAACTGCTACATTTGCACATTAAAATAATAAAGTATGACCTAACTGAGAGTCATACATCCACCTATTTCAGATAGGCCTAATCTATTTATCATGAGTGCGATAATGATAGGAAAAATTCTAATACCTTTGAGGTGTAAGAGTCCCATTACCTTAGCCATCACTCTAAGCAATTATTGAGACACAATCAAAGTAAATGATTCTCATCCACATTCCACTATGTAATCATCTAATAAGGATAACGTCAAAAAAAATGAGAATTAAAACATCTATTAAAAATCTCATCGGATTGGATAAATAAATATGTGATTCCCCTTCAATCAAATCACATATGACATTTAAGCAACACCTCACTAATATTTGTAATCTGAAATATCTATTTCATACTATACAAGCACAAAACACTTACATAGAAGACTAAACGGCTTCAGACATGGAAAACTCATCCATTAATGTGAATGAGACTAATATGAGTTCATGCTGTATATAATAAAACTTCTAGCAAATAATACGATGCTCGTTGTGCAAATGAGTTGGTTGAACCATTCAACATACACACAATTATCACAAGAGAGATATAAGGACTACCTGTCCGAATAACCTATTAATAAACCATGAATATGCACACTTTATACAATCCAACATAGGCCCGCTAGTAAGCTAGCATATATATCATACCATTAGCTAAATATGATACAACCATACTAAGCATTTACTAATAAGAAGGTGACCCTACAAATGGCTACCTATGGCATGTCATGCCCACTAACAAGCTAGCATAAATGTCATACTCTATACCTCATGTTATATAAGAACCCACAATTAAAGCTAACAAGTATGAGTCTAATATATTAATGCAATTTAGCAATCATGATTGAATATAATTAGGGTGCCCCGCGGATACGCGATGCACGATTATGTGCATCGAGCGCTTTCCGAAAGGGTGAATCGAACCACTCACAGATACTTGGATCGCCGCGCGTCCGGTCTACGAAATCTGCAAGAACAACCAATGATGCTCAATTAAATATAAAATATCTTGATACATATACAAGCCTTCTTCATGAAGACATCAATTCCTTATATTGCCCACACCATGCATAATAACTCTTTGTCACATATTTATACAAGATTAGTCCATCTACTGCAATCAGCCCCAAACATTGGTATCCACAGCACAAAATACACATCCAAATATTCTAAAATAAATCACACACATTCTATGATGTGTTGGGATCATATTCCGTGAAGACATACTAACTTGATAAAATCTCTAAATGCCCGAAATAAATTATTTTCAGAAACCGATCAATTTCTGCGCGAATCCGGACAGACCATGAACATTAGGCTATATCTTTCAATACAGGTAACCAAATGACACCAAATTTGATATATAGCATCTAGACACATAGATGATCATATGAAATGAAGACACAAGCCTCAAAATATGCCTCCAAATACCTCAAACACAAGGATCTTAAAGAGACAGAAAATCTGCCTTACAACACAAAACCACCCCATTCATGCATTAATGCAACCATCTCATGTGCAGTAGCAATTACACATTACACTCTTCCAACAGCACCAAAATTCAATAATACACACTCATACAAGCATAAACACAAACACATACAAGGCACAAAGGGGAAGTGAATATACCTTGGGAAGAAGAGGAGATGGTGCACATAAGGAGTTCCACCACCATCACCACAAACAACCACCATCACACATGCCACATAGCACAGCCACAACCACCACCAAATCAGCCATCACATACACACATTAGCACAACACACTCACAAAGAGGGAAGGGAATACCTTGAGAGGGTGGAGAAGAGGGAAGCCAAGCTCAAACACACAAACCTTGCTTGATCTCCCTTTACATGCATGCACCCAATCCAAGCACACATTCTCTTTGGCATTTCATCAAACATGTGGGGGGCTGAACACATACAAAGGGCTGAACCATGTGAGGGAGCTTGAGGGAGAGGAGGAGATGAGAAACAACAACATAACATACACACACAAACCTTGATTCCTTCACTTCTAACACTTCCTCTTCTTGCTCCATCTCCTTCTCCTTCCACCACCCAACACACACAACACCAAGGGCTGGACCAGATCCAAAAAGGGGGGAAAATTATGCCAAGGTCGTGCACATGGGGGTGGTTAAATAGGCAAAAGAGAAGTGAAAGACCGAGCTGTCCTCGGAGTTAAAACTCTGCGCAGCCTTCACTTAAACGGCCATAACTTCCTCGATATAGCTCCAAATTGCACGATTCCAATGGCATTGGAAAGATAAGAAGATTATCTACAACTTTCATGTTTACATCCAGATCAAATAACCTCTCCAGATATTCTAAAATCTAGGCTAAACATCATACAGGGCTGCTGCCTGGATTTCATATCCCCCGGGTATAATTGGAAAAACACCCATAACTTTTGATACATGAATCCAGTTGATCTAATTCCACTTTTGTATGAAAGCTAACTTAACACTGAACATCTCATGATAAAACTAGATTTTTACTACTTCATCTTGGTCATTAACAAAATTAAATCCAAATACCAATCGAAACTGCATAATTTCTAAAAGACCTCAAAATGCTACAAAAACTTCCATTTAAGCCCAAGTGAACACCAGAACCACAAATATGCAATTTGATTTTGAAACTGAATGCCCGAACTATTAAAATAAATAAAACGCGATATTTGACCTTTAAAAGTGACACAGTCTTAACAGGCTCACCATCTTCATACAAATGATTCAAAGAATGCAATCTATTTTCATACAAATGATTCAAAGTATAGTGTCAACCAAAAAGGATTTAGAAGAAAACAGAGAAACATAACCAATTAAGATAAGATATAAATACCATGTCACCTCAAAACACAATTGGATATAAAGCCTAGTTCAACTAGAATTAAAAAATCATGCCATAACTTCAGTTGGCTGCATAATTAACCATGTCGCCCCATTTTTATTTGCTATATATAAAAAAATTCACAGCTGTTGTCCCGCTGCATCTTTTTGGAGACAAAGAAACAGATAAAATGTGAAAAATCTTAGGTATCACTAGCAAAATACGATTTGCCAACTAAACAAAAAAAAAACTTTCAACCATAAAAAAACAAAAAATAAATGAAAATGTGTGAATCAATGAAGATGATTAAATTAATGCCCAAGACATGTTGGACCACCTAAAAAAATATTAAATGCCTTGATCTAACTTTTCTGTTACAAAAGAATTACAGATATAGGAATTAGGAAGAACTGACAAAAAAAAAAATTCATCCAAAACAAAGATTGGAAAAAAGAATAAAAATCATTCATTCTTTTCTATGGTGATCAATAAAATATTCCATCAAGTCTCCAAAGATTTAGATAGAGAGACCGGTGGCGGACGGACGACATATAAAATTGAAGGTTTTGATTTTTTGTTTTTTTAGGGTTTTTAGGGTAGAGAGGAAGATAAGATACATTTAGGAGAGATGATTTAAAAAATGGGGAGAGAGAGGGTTGAAAAAAAAGGGTTTTGTTGAAAGAGGTAAAAAAAAAATTTTGCATTGTAGTTTTACTTACAAGGCTCCATACATATATCACATTATGGAGTCTTGTAGGGAAAAAATATGGTAGGGAGGGATGTGAAGAGGCTTTTGGATGTGAATTCTAAGGTTTTTAACTCTCTATATAGAGAAAAATGTGATGTAGAGAATCTTTTAGAGATGCTCATAGATTAGATTCTGATTTGGATGATTGCAATTATAAATAAAAGACATTCTAAATATTTGAGGGTTGATCCATTCTAAAATCATGCACTAGACATTGGCTGATTAAATTTTAGATGACATGATATTCAAACCTCTTATTTGCTAGATGGTAGATGTACCTCTTCATTAACGAGGGAATGTTGGTTTGAGTCTTGTCACATGTAGAAAAAGATACTAGAATGAAAATATCTACAAATAAAAAAAATTTGTCATGTTCATCAATGGGTGTTGATGGGCTTTCATTAGTTAAGTTGGTTGTACATGTAATCTCCTTGCTTGTTTTGTGAATAAAAAGACTGATAAAATAAAAAATATACTTTAAAATATATATTTGTTTTTTTATCAAAGATAAACGGTAATAATTATAGACTAATTTTTTTACAAGATAATAATCAAAATGAAAATTTATGTTCTACCAAATCTTTTTGGTTATTTACATAAACGCTCTTAAAAAAATCTAAATTTATCAAAATATTTCCATTTAAATAATTTTGTAGTAACATTAAAAAAATAATGTGTCCTTTAAAAGGGTATTTACAATTTAAAATATATTATTTGTTATGATAGAAAACATTAAATTTTTTTTAATATTTTTTGCTTTTGAGGAACATTTCTTGGGGGCTATTTTGATAGAATATTTGTAGGAGTATTTATGTAAATATTTTTTTTTCTTGTATATAAATGTTAAAAAGTGCTAAGACGCGTAATTCATAGGTGTAAGATATATGTACCTATAGAGCATATACATCATTAACAATTGAGTTTTTTGCATATATACCTTAAAAAAACATGCTATTTAATTTTCTACCACTCTAAATAACTTATTTATTTTTATACTATTGAGTTATATAGAACTTATGTATATTTATCATCCTATTTAACTTTAATAAAAATTTTCATTAAAACCTTTAAATATTGAAGAAATGACCAACTTACCCTTATTTTATTTGAAATATTTAACATTACAAAATTCAATATTTATAAAAATAAAAATATTAATTTTAAAATAAAAACGATAAATTTCACATAAAATTCAAAAACATAAAAATTAATGATATAAACTATTTATTAGCAAATACATAATAATTGTTAATACTTACACTAGTAAAAATAAAATAAAATTATTTTGAGAATAATTAAATCATATATATTACAAAATAACATATTTTTTTAAAAATTAAATTTTGATCGAAAGAAAAGGAAATAATGAAAAAAGTTGAACGACTCAAGGATTAATTTAGAAAGAATATAAAATTAATTAGGTTTGAAAAATCAAAACACGTTTTCGTGACCTCATCAAAAAATTTTGGTCAAATTGACTCACCCGTTAACGTGTAGTCGTACTCTCCCGCGGTCAAACAAAATGTTCTCCGTACACGTAGCGAAACAAGAAATCATTATCCTACCCCGGACGAACATTGCACCAACCCCCCAATAAACCACCCCGACCGACTTCCTAAACGAGTCCTCTCGGTCTCGATAATAAAGTCCAACCTTTCCCCTTTTTTTTTCGATTCTCCATCTATAGCGATCGAGACCGCACAATCTAGGGTTTGAAAGGTCAGATTTTTCTACCTCTCGATCTGCTTTAACTCTGTTTCAATTCGATCGATCGATCAATATCTAGGGAAGTCTAGGGTTCGCCTGGCAGTAGATCTAGGGTTTGAAAGGTCAGAATTTTCTACCTCTCGATCTGTTTTAACTCTGTTTTAATTCGATCTATCTATCGATCAATATCTAGGGAAGTCTAGGGTTTGCCTGGCAGTAGATCTAGGTTTTACGTTTCGTCTTTTGTTTGATATGATGGCGGTGGGACGTTTGGATGTCCGTGATCGGAAGGAATACAGGGATAGGGACTCCGATCGGGAATCCTTGAAGAGGAGAAGCGATCACCGATGCAGGGATGAGTACGAGCGCGAGCGAGCCCGCTCTCGGGGCTTCGAACGGGAGAGATTGGGTGATTCTAGGGTTAGGGTTAGCGAGGGGCACGTCAAGGAGAGGGAGGGGGTGAATGGTTCTTGTTGTCGTCGGTCCCACGGTCGGTCCTCCTCGGAGTTGGATCGTGAACCTGGTGAGCTCTCGAGCGGGTCTGATGGGTCTGAAATGAAGGATGGAAGGGTGGATGTTGATGATCATGGGGGGAAGAAACTGAAGTTCTCTCCGATTGTTTGGGATGGTGACAACAAGGGTTCTAATGCCCGTAAACCGACTGGTGCTGCCCTGCCACCCCCGCCTCCATTGCCCCAAGGTTTCCTCCCTCGTTCAGAACCGGCTGAGGCTGGGATTAGGTCAACTGGGTCTGCCACGAGCGTGTTGGATTATCCAGCTTCACAGAATGGTCCGTCACGGAGTGATGACATGGAGCCTGGAGAGTTGGACGAGGAAGATCACGTGCCTACGAGGAACATTGCAGCGTCCCGGTGGGCGGATGACAGTGATGGCGGGGATTCTGACGAGGAGATTGTTCTGAAGAGGGGGAAGAGTAGAACCCCAACTAATGGTTTAGAGGGGTGTCAAGCAGTGTCTTCATCTGGTTCAGAACCTGGGGAGGTGGTTAGGGAAGGATCAGTAGGGTCGGGGTCAAAATCTTCAGGTCATGGTGGAAGGGAGATGGAGGTTGCTGAGGATCATTCGGATTACGAAGATGCGGCCCGCCTATCGTCGAGTGTTGATTCTGAAGTCGAGGAGGAGCCTGCTGGGATGCCTGAGCCACTGAAGCCTCCACGGAGAGGTATAAATATGCTGCAGGGTTGTAGGAGTGTATTCGAGTTTGAGAAGTTGAACAAGATTGATGAGGGGACATATGGGGTTGTTTTCCGTGCAAAGGATAAGAAGTCCGGGGAGATTGTGGCGTTGAAGAAGGTGAAGATGGAGAGGCAGAGGGAGGGGTTCCCCTTGACTGCGCTGAGGGAGATGAACATCCTGTTATCTCTAAACCACCCGTCGATTGTCAATGTCAAGGAGGTTGTCATGGGAAAGGATCTTGATGACATATTTATGGTGATGGAGTACATGGAGCATGATCTTAAGGGGTTGATGGAGACATTGAGGCAGCCTTTCAGCCAGAGTGAGGTCAAGTGCCTCATGCTGCAGCTCCTTGAGGGTGTGAAATGCCTCCACGACAACTGGGTATTACACAGGTGTTTTTATAGTCCATTTCTTGATATATTCTTCTGTTGCTGAATGGGTGAGTTAATGTTATTGATGGTGCTTTTGCTATATATATTTTTCAGGGATTTGAAGACTTCAAACCTTCTTTTCAACAATCAGGGTGAGCTGAAGATATGTGATTTTGGGATGGCTCGCCAGTACGGGAGTCCATTAAAACCATATACTTCTTTGGTGGTGACTTTATGGTACAGGTATGTGACATTATTTTCTTGACATGATTTTTTTCGCTTTCTAAGCAGCCATATTATAACATGTAATCCTGGATTTGGTGCAGGGCTCCAGAACTTCTGCTTGTACCGAAAGAGCATTTAACTGCTGAGTATTCAACTGCCGTTGACATGTGGTCATTGGGTTGTATAATGGCTGAAATGTTAGCAAAGGCGCCACTCTTTAGTGGGAAGACTGAGATTGATCAGCTTGACAAGGTAACTTTAATCCCTGTGTAATAACCATTCTTGACTTTTTTTGTATTATTATTGACAAAATTGTTGGCAAATGACATTTAATTTGGAGTTTTATATTATTATTATTTCTAAATTATAGTCATTGTTTGTTTTTTCAGATTTTCAAAATGCTTGGTACACCGACTGAGAAGATATGGCCAGGTCTCGCCAAACTGCCTCGTCCAAGGATTTACACCAAGCAGCCGTGAGTTTCCTTTCATCGATCCTTTGTTTTAATTTTGGATCCGTTGTCTTCGATTTCATAATCCACAGATAAAAGAGTAACATGTAGTAACAGCTGATTTATTCCTTCCACAGTTATAATAAGTTGCGGGAGAAATTTCCACCAACATCCTTCTCTGGTGGTCCGACACTCTCTGAAGCTGGATTTGATTTGTTGAACAGGCTTCTAACCTACGATCCTGAAAAGGTACCTTGTTTTTGCATGACAAGTTTTTTTTATTTTTTTTCTCTTGCTTTTTTTTTGGTTTCTGGTCTTAATATTTTTTTATTGATTATCAATGCAGCGGATAACAGCAGAAGCTGCTCTGCAGCATGAATGGTTTCGCGAGGTTCCTTTGCCCAAATCTAAGGATTTCATGCCAACATTTCCTGCTCAACATGCGCAAGACAGGTCCTTAGACATGATGTTTAAACAATACTATCACTTATAGCATTTTTGTTCTCCCATTCTTCTTGCAAGTCTCATTGACATGTTTATCTGCAGGCGTTTACGAAGAGTCCTGAAGAGTCCAGATCCCTTGAAGGAGCAGCAAAGGAAGGAGATGCAGCAAAGGGAGCTTGGATCTGCTGGTTTGTTTGGGTAAGTATGGGTGCATGGTTGGCAGCCGTATCTATGCTCTGGAAGCATTGATTTATTAAGGTGATGGGTGACATTCAAAGTGCGATTGATGCTGTTCTCTAGCAGGCACCTTGATTACTTGGTTGGAGAAGATATTATCATTCTTTTCTTCCACAAACATGAGTTCTATTGCAGGTTCTTTGTGTCCTTGGTCACCCTGGCATTGAAAGTGCATTTCTAAGCAGCTTGTACTACAAGGTCTGCGTTACGTGCTTTTATTTGTTTGCAAAATCAGTTCCTTTTGAAATTTGTAAGATTTCTTGAGTTGGCTTTGATGTAATAAGGTCTTAAATTGTGTTAACAAGAAATCCGAATATATTGGACATCATATATCATCAGTGCCTTCTCTTTTAATCTTCTAATTGTGTTTGCAAGAGACGATTGGGTTGAAGAGGTGGGCTGTTCTTCTCATTATCATACGAAAGAGATTGGGAATGGTTGCACATTCAAGGTAAATTATTAATGCGATTTTTATAATGCATGGAAAGAATGGAAGCTGGTTCTGAAATATTGAATGAATTGTACCTGTGTAAAAATCCTTATGCAATTGAATCACAATGCTATATGAATACAACGAAAATACCAATGCAACTATATCAGTGTAACCCTGGAGAAAAAAACAAAAGTGATGGTCATCTAATTGCGGAGATGATTACATGCTTCGTTGTTGTGTTGGTTTTATCCTAGAAGCTTCTGTATAGTTTGAGAAATTACTTTTTTTTTGTCAGATTTGATTAGTTTTAAAATCCGATTTATGGCACCAAGTATATGCATAGATGTTGTTGGTCATATGTTCTTTTTTTGGCACAAAAATGGAGTGAGGCACAGCAATTTAAAGTATAACAATAGAAAGTGAACAAGTAAAGTTCATTTGAATCATAATTTAAAAATGTACCATTTGTTCGAGCATCATATCCAGGTTGTCATATGCCAAGATGATTGTTGTGGAAGGGGATAAAGAACAGAAGAGAAAAAGGAAGAATATAATAAAAAATGGAAAGTTAATTTTTGCAGGGTAGGTTAAAATGAAATTTCCGTAAAAAAAATGATGGAGAAGAAGCATGGAGAAAAAAAGAGAGGGAAAAAAAGAAAAAGAAATGAGATTGATCAGAAAAGAAGCAAGACAGGAAGGAAGAATCGAAGAAATGGATAATAATAAAAAATTAGAGAGGAGGGAGAAAAAAGGGCACATTTTCCATTTTATTTTGCTTAGCAGCAGCCGAGGAAGAAGTGGCCTGTCACAGGGAAGCAACAATATATATGTATATATATGTATAAAAAATTAGAAGGATCTGCTTTTTCTTCAACTTTCACTAGGGTGCAAAGGATGTAAAAGGCGCATTGCCTGCCTGAGGTAAAATGATGCTTAACTGATGCAGACACACAGAGGTGCACTTTCCTTAATAACATTGTTTGGCATTTTCCATTGCTTTTCCTTTAAAAAACCGTGGGTAGTGTTTTTGCAGTAGAAATTGGCGTATCATAAGAAAATAAAGGTAGTTTATATACACCGTATTTGATCTGGTCAATGGTCTGATAGAGAAGGAAATGGTATAAATCTAAAATCATCCCTTTTTTTCTTTTTTTGATCTTCTTTTAGGGTTGCTGCTTAATTGCTCGCCATTATACAATGATAGGTTGCTTGCGGGGAAGTTTGTTTAATTCAGTTCATATATCTTGGACAAGGTTTGGTTTGGCACTTAATATCAAAAGTTGGTTATTTGGAAAAATGGTTCTCTAAAAGTGTTATCACCTATTCCCAAAAAAAAATTGACATCCTGAAGCTATAAGCTAAAGCCCGAGTAGTTTTTGGAACCAATTTTTTGGGAAAATAAATATATCTTCCCAATGACCTGTTTTAAAGATGGCCTAAGAGAATTTGATTAAAATGTCTCTTTTTTTAAGTCAATATAATGCTTTACCAGTCTATTCTAGACTTTGGGTTGTTCAAATTAAATGAAAATGCAATGGAATACCAATTTTCCTGTGAATCACCAATCATTTATCAGTGTATTTTTCAACTTATTTTATATGATGGTGGAATGGGGTGAAGTCAGGCTTGCGTCAATCATGGGAACTGGATGCTTTACGTAGGGGCCTCTCGGGAGCTTTTGAACATTATGTTGAGTTCTGAGTGCATATTTCTGGACGACTATATTAAGGATTCTGGGTCATACAAGGTTGACCCATAGAGGACTAGATTGATGTCAGGATGCAATAGGCTAATGGAGATTGTGGGTCCCAGCAAATCTTGGTATTATCATTGTGAAAGTGAAGGATTGGTCATCAGATTTTGATAATTTTCTACTTGTCTATTCTACTACCTACTTGTACTCCTGCTTCTCTATTTATTTGGCAATCATTTAGTTATGTATGTACAATTTAGTTCTACCTCATCATTATTCATGAAGATTGATGTAGTCCAAGTTAAACAGTTGCTATCTAATTCAAAGAATGCACTTTAACATGCTTTGTTGCGCGGTACTGATCATAAGTCGTGGTAAAATTGTATTATATGTCATGTTGAGTTCTCATCGTTTGTATCTGCACAAGTAACATCTGGCAATAAATGCAACTAAAATCCTGTTTTGCCCACTTTACTGGATTCCCATAAATGCAGAAGTGGTATATTTGAAACCTCGAAGGAAGGAATTGAGATATCTGCTATGTGACCTTGTAAGCAAATTCTGTCATTCAATGGTGCTAGGCCTTGGTGACTATTTGTCTTGAAATGTCACTGCAGTATTGAATAAAGCTGCAGAAACAGCAAATGGAAGAATCTTGTAAAATACAGTGAGTACTTCCATTCTCTGAGGTTCTCAGGTTTTATGGAGATATTGTGTTGCAAGTTGGGCTTTATCTTATTTTTGTTATAAAATTTGTATGTTTTTTAATTATATTTTTTCTTTTGGAATGCTTGCTTTGTATATGCAGTGGTATGCTTTATATTTAATTCATTTTGAAAATAGATACTTTTTAATAATACTAAACTTATTTTGCGTATCATCCTTTTTTTTTTAATGGATGCATCCTTCCTTTTGTCTGTTGTTTATAGGCATGGAGATTTGATGATCAAGTGTCAAAACTAAAGAATAATAAATAGATTTTGAAGTTAACTTTTTACATACACCTTGCAAAACCATTAAATTTAATTTTTATTTACGAAGCTGCTGATAACAATCGATGCACACAAAGGTTACTGTTCGAGTAGTTTTAACCTTCATTTAACTACACAATCATGCAAACCTGTGGAAGGAAAGTTTAATTTGGGAGAAAACAACTGTCTACTTAGGAATTTTAAAATAGACGAATTGAATGATGATTGGATTTTTGTTGAGTTGAATCATTATATCAGAGCTCGTTTGATGGAGCCATCTCTGCTCCTGCATCTTTATAACAGATAAGATAGCGCCTGGTGGTTAATATTGATTTTTGTATTTTTTTAATTTTTTCCTCTCTGCTTGATTGTTTGGTGTATTGGGTGAGATTTACTTTACTATTTGGTTGAACTACAATATCCATAAGGGGCATGTTACTTTAGAACGGTTTGTTAAATGAGTTTGCATGTTATTGAATGGCTGTCTATTACTTGGTCAGAGATGGTGAACTATAAGTGGACTAGCTAAACGGTGTATATATTTTAGAATGAAATAGGGTAATGGAGAATGTGGGTCCTAGCAATCCTGTTAATGGCATTTGTGAAGGTTGAAGGTCAAGGATTGAAAGTAAGATTTTGATCATTTTCTCATCCATTCTCATGCTGCTCTTTTTTGTTTCTTTAGTCATTTAGCGGAGTCATTTGGTTATGTAAGTGCAATTTAGTTCCACATCATCATGATCACTATGAAGGTTTGATGTGGTTCAAGTTAAACAATTGCTATCTAATTCAAAGAATGCACTTCAACATGCATCATATCTAATGGTTGAAGGAGTTTCGTCAATGATTCCGTGGTTTTCTGATCATAAGTGGCAGTATAAATGTCTGGTTCACGTCATTTGCATCTTCACAAGTAGTGTCTGGCCTTAAATTGAAATGATTCGCCTGATTCCGTGCTCCCCACTTTTTTCTTTGCTCCTCGTTTTGCTTGGTTTCATAGCGAAAAAGGGTATGTTTTTGAGACTTTGAAGGACTTGAGATTTGTGTTCCTCTGATTGTGAGCAAATTCTGCGTTTCAATGGTGTTAGAGCCTTGGTGACTATTTGTCTTGGAATGTCACTGCAGTTCAGGATAAAGCAGCAGAAGCACAATATATGGTTGCACACCAGACATGCAGGAATCTTATAAAATTCAGTGAGTCCTTCCATTCTCTGAGTAGCTCTCATCTGTCTTTATTTTATTTTCATCTTAGAAATTGAGTGCTTTTTTTTAAAATTATTTATGCTTGCTCTGTACACTCGGCAGATGCATTATATTTACTTCATTATCAAGATGGTAAGTAGTAGTTAATAATTTTAAAGAGCAATGAAGAGAATATGAAGTCATCAAGTTTCTACATCCACCTTGTTGCAAGAACTATTAATTTTAGCTTTTATTTACGAGGCTGTTGATGACGATCGATGTATATAAAGGTTACTGCTCAAGTGGCTTTAGCTTTCTTTTATTTAGACAACCCTGCACAGATTTGCAGAAAACAACTATTACTTCCCTTTTATGAATTTTTAAACTAGATGAATTGAACCCCTGATCCCCAAATCGAATTTTGATATCTTTGGCTTCATGGGGCTATTAGTGCTCCTGTCTTAGATATCCCTATTGTCTTAATATATTGCTCATCTGATGCAATCAAATCAGTTTTTTTGCCCTCTGGAGAGTATTTGATGGTGTATTTACCCTTATTGTTATTTGTAGCATCTGATCCTCAGTTACATATGAATTTCCAACTATTTGACCCTCTGAGAAGCATATCTGGAAAAAAAAAAATTGGGTTGGCCATTTGCATGTGCATATGTTTGCAGGAAGAAAGATTTTGTGCGCAACTATTCGTCTGAATGGTGCTTCACCAAACTTTGCTGGTGGTAATGCCTGTTAGATGGGAAGCTTGTTAAACCCCACCCCTCTTTTTTTTTCTTTTTTGAAAGTGATTCTGATGTTAAATTCTTGACTAGCATCCATATTTTCTGAATAAATGTTTTTAAAAAACCCCTAATTTTTAAAATTTTACATCTCAAGGGATGCATGATTGATTGACAATATGGTGGACTGATATAGGACAGATATTTGTTTGCTTAGCAGCTGGCTTTCTTGTGAGAGTTTGCCCTTGAAGAGATTACAAACTATGATGTAATCCTACAAATCATATGCACCTGTAAATCCTCGCGAAGCTGTTTGAGGACCCGAAGCCCTTGCCAAATATGCAACTCCATTTTCATCTAGTTTTGATGTGTATGGAGCTTAGACTTTCATACTCTTTACAGAGGATGGTTTTGGTAATTGTACACGAGTAGACAATAATACAATGCCGTTGGCTGTTACACCAAAAAAATAAAAATAAATCATATGCACATGTACCATCATCATACATATCTGATCTATACCCCATAACCTTCACCTGTTTCAACAATGCTACTGTCAAATACAAACTAAATCTACAGAAAATATGGAGTCTGCACAATCCAAAATCCCAGGTATAATGAGCTCAATTAAAAAAAAAATTCTTGGCTAAACAAAATGACAAACAAATGCATAGTACGAATTAATTCCACATGGGATATACATATAATAATCAAGTTTCAAACTAATTGGGTCAAGAGGGAGCTATAGGTAGACAAAGAAAATGATTTTTTTTTAAAATCATGCACAAAAGTAAATGTAAAATGATGTATATATTGATATATATCAATTTTTTTTTTTCGGGTTGAAAAAATGATAAAAAAATTTGTGGTTACACCAATATCTTCAAAGCATATTATAAGAGCTAACTCCAACCATTCTTCATTTTGAATACCGAGTGGGTGGTTCTAGCTCTGATGGAGCTTCATTTTGAAGATTATTGCGTTCGGTTGATTTTAAGTGTTAATTTATAAGTGCATATTATATAGGTGTTGGTATTTTTAAGCTTTTAGAAGAAAAAAATCTGTTTGATTTGGCGGAAAAGATGAACACTTAATCAGATAAATGTGTTTGGTTCACCACTTAACAATAGTGCTTATACAAGTGTATTTTGGTTTAGATTTGGTAGCATATATCAAAAGGAAATTTTTTTTTTTGGAGTAACAAAAATACATTATCCAATTAGGAAGAATTACTGGCATTGATGCATATGTGAATAGGTGAAATTCACACACAAGTACATGTTAAGAGCATCCGTGCACACAATCACCTTTTACAAATCCGAAACCACAAATCCCTCAGAATCCTAAATTTGAAACACAAAATCCTATTCATCCATACAAAATAATAAGAACCCATAAAAGAATACAAGAATACTAGATCTGGGTATCCCAAGAAAATTGAAAAAGCTCAACATGAATTGGAGTTCAAGCGATGATGAAGGCCTGGTGCGGTGGATGGTGGTGGGATCGATGATCTTGGCTATGTCTTCCTTCATCAGGTCAGGGAAGACACCGACGGCAGAGGAGATGCCGTTTTCGTAGGATTTTCGCTTCTTGTTCAAAGAATCCATCGTCAAAGCGACGTCAAAAACCTTAACCCTAACGTGAATCAATTTTTTACAATTACATGCTTGTATTGGGGGTTGTCGAGCAATCTCAATCCCGGGTTTAAGATCATACTCGTTGAGTTTCAAACCATGCATTGGCTATAAGTCTTTAATTAAGATAGAACCTCTATATTTGGAGATTCAGTTTTGGATCTTCAAATATCAAATCAGGGATTTTTAAGTCAGATTCAAACAACTTTTGAAAAATAACATTTTATTAAATTCATAATTTGCTCTTTGTATTTAATAAAAGTACTGAATTTTTTAAAATGTGTATTAAACTTTTCACAAAAAATTTCATTTAAAATTCAAAAGTATTGTTTCAATGACTGAACCATTCAAAAGTAATTTTATAAGTATATTTTAGAAGATACCAGTGGGTTGATTGATTTTTACAATTTTATATATTATTAGATTTTAAGGGGAAAACCCAAACAAAATTTATACCTAATGAAGTTTCAACCGATCAAGTAAGGTAGGGTTTTAAAACAATGTTGAAGGTTGAAACTATGTGAAGAATAGTGATTTTGATAGAGGGAAAATGATCTATTAATAACCCATCAAGTTGGGTTGCATTGCTCATGCATGTATAGATAAGAATGCAATGCTATTGGATATGATTTGATAGACATGTATTGTCTCATCAACATTATATTCTTTTAGATAAAGGAAGGATAAGAACATCCAATGTTATGGGACATGACTAGAGAAAAAAGTCTTCTGTCACCAACATTTAATTCTTTTACATAAAGGAAGGATAAACATTCAATGCTATGAGATATGACTGACAATATATCTTATCCCACCAAGTTAAACAACTGGATGAAATACAAGTTCACCTGCAACTCTATGTACATTATTTATTTTTTTATATGTAAATATAGAGTTGATGTAATTTAGATATTTACATTAAAATTAAGACATAAATGTCATTGGAACATAAAGATGAAAGGGACAGAGAGTAAATAAAAATTTTAAAATTAAAAAATAGTGATTTTAAGACCCTTACTAAAAAATTGAAAGATCTACCATTGGAGTTTATGGATCTTCAAAATCCAAAATCTTTTAAATGAAGACTCCCATTGGAGTTGTTCTAAGACATGAAGGTGCCCAACTAGGCTCATGATGCTACAATTATAGAATAACAAAGAATCAAACATAGATATATTATTCTCTCACACTTTGGTGAAAGTACACACAGAACTACAGATACATCATATTAAGCCAAACAGATCAAAATTACGAATAAAAGGATCAACTTGATTCAAGTGTTTAATTAACCCCAGTAAAGGCTCTAGAACAGCTTGCTTTAATGGTCACAGTATCTATTTAATAACAACAAAAAAAATTCACATCATACCTCCTTCATTCAAGTATTCAACCCAATTTTTCTGTAGACTATAGGTGTACAGAGTGGATTCAAATTTATACTATGATCCTAAGCTTCATTGAATTTGAACAGCCCATAAAAGGTCCAAACATACAAGACACACATGGAAGAGCTACTTCAATTGCCAACCAAACAAAAAACACACCTAAAATCCCCTGGATTTAAGAATAGAGAAAGAACCCAATCCAGCAATAATACTAACAGTTAGAACATATAAACTAGTTTAGCTCAATAGCATAGAGAAAGAACCCAATCCAACGAAAAGAAATCATAGCCAATAAATTAAGGCAGTTGACTTCCATGGCGACAGACGTCTAAGATAATTCCTTCATTCAATAAATTAAGAAATCATATTCAATGAATAATGAAGAAAACTGTTTTGCTAGATAGAAACACTTTTTTTTTTGCATAAGATGGTATATACAATGCATTGACACATGTACTTCATTTTTTTTTATAAATGCACACATTTCATTACATAAATATACAACTTTAAAATATAAAAAACATGTAAAAATATTCCTCTTAATGTAGATGCTAATATGAATAACGGAGATTCTACATTCAACGTACCCTATGAATAAAACACTACACTAAGTGGAACAAGTAAAATAAGAAATTGAAAGATTTCACTGAATTTTTTTATCTTACCAAGATTTATGGTGAAGTCAAACTGAAGGTAGAAATAGAAGTTTTACTTTGAGGAGAAAACGATGGTCTTCCCAAGCACGAAAGTAACCAGAGAGAGCTCAATGAAGAAAATTGTGTTGATAAATGCGCGATCCATTGTCCATCCAAACATTGTGATTCCACCAACGTTTGATTGCAAATACAAAACTCTAGGGACAAAACAACAGAAAGTCAACCAGAGGAAGAAAATAATGTCACGTGATTAAGGGATAAATTTTAACCAAATGCTCAAGTAAACAATAAACAAAGTTTGAGGAAATCGGAAGTTATAAAACAAAACCTTCATGAAAAACTGGATCAATTTAACAGTGATATTTTAAAAAAATGCATTAATTAACAAAATAAATGATAAAAGTCTTTCTTTTTTTTCCTTCTTGAAAGAGGGATATGAGCAATCGTATTATGTGTTACTCCTCAAACAAAAGAGACAAGAGATCTCAAAGAAAGATAACACAATCAAAACTTAAAAAGAAGTTGAACTAACTTTTTAATATGACATTACTCTTGGTTCTAATAATATTTGCTGGCAAGAAAATCTTGGTGCATGATCGTAGAGCTCACTAGACTATAACGGATTACTCTTAATAAAGTTCCAAATAATGTACAACTCAACAATCCCATGTTTTGGTGTAGCAGTGTACCCCACAATAAGGATGATAATTCTAAGATGGTATCCTAGACCATCACTATTTAAGGTAGAGCAAGGTTTCACATAGAGAACAAGTGCCATTCGATGTTTGCAGTACAGGGCAACCTTAATGCTTAAGTTGATGCAATTTGTGTTTTTTCTTTTCAAAGTGGTTAAAAGAAATTTCTAATCATTTGGCTTTGCATGATAACTGGTGACATTTTATGAAGTACTTCAATAATAACAAGAACACATTAATTTTCGTAATGAAAATATGTAGTGATGGTTCCCAATAATTTGGACGAATTGAATGATCCAATGTATTAAGAAGCATCATGCTTGCTACTTATCCTCCTTGGATCTGACTCATTGTTCTAACACAATAACCAAGAAAACCACCTAAACACTATGAGATCACTAAAAGCCAGATTTGAAATGTAGCATTGGGTAAGGCACTTTAGACGTCGTGAATTGAGTAACATCGATATGACCATTTCTGTGGCAGCACAAATATAGACCAACATTGATGCAATTCAAAACAATAAGCTGACCTCTACTTTTAAAACAAAGGCTGTGCAGTAAATTGGTAGGATCCAATCTCAAACCACAGCATGGGAAGCTTACAAGGATGCAATGCTGTGTATTCAAGCCATAGTCACAGATTCGTGATTCGTTTATCATTCGGCAGGGGTTTGTTCACTATGGTTCGCATTATTTGGGGAAGAATTCGAAATAAAATTCAGAAAAATCCAGGAATCTAAAAACAATCTACATATATCATAACAATCAAAATATTACGAATTAACAACACATTTGTAATATTTCTGAATTTTATTCCAAATTCTTCCAGATGAAACATTTGCAGATTTAATATTTTTGAATGTAATATTTCCAGAAATATCCAGATAAAAAAAAACCATTGAGCGAGAGAATCAACTCACTATCCCAAATGCACAAAATGAACAAAGCATTGATATGTAAAACAAATCAAGATCAATGCAAGAATATAAATACCTTAGAAAATCAACCAACCCATTTAGATTCACAGCCAAACAAACAAGATCACCATTTAATATCCCAATTTTCGAAACAAATAAAAAAACCCAAACAAAAACCAATGCCAAACCTAGAGAATGGAGAATGGATAATGGAGAGAACATGTCCAGCCTCTGGGATTATGGCGCCTCCTCTTCCCCCAAATTGAAGAATGGAAAATGGAGAATGGTTTTTAAACACAAATATGATAAGAACAGAACAGCCACTGGAGTTGCAGCGCCGCCTCCTCCCCAAAGCAGAAATGATGTGTTGATTTAGGGCAAGGGGGGCCTCTTTTTTTATATACTTTAAAGGTTAAGTTCCGATAATGCCCCAGTTTTTTTGTCCGAATTTGCCGATTTGTCCCGAATTTCATAAAAAAATCAGTGGAGCTGCCGAATTTAGCGGATCATCACCGATTTGTTCGGCCGGTCCTGGTTCGCCAGATTTTTGCAGATATTCACGAATAATCCGGTGAACTTGTGACTATGATTCAAGCAATAACAAGAGGATAGCAGTTTCCAGATATATTTATATAACAGTGAAAGCAGGAAAAGCAAGTACTTTTTTTTTTACAAATTAAGCAAGCACGATTTTGACATAGACAAACTGTTAGATTTACATGACATAGAATAAACTGTTATATTACAAGCTGGGGGATTGATGCAGCACGAACGCTGCATCAGGGATCCACAATGTACTTCCAGCAAACCATAGACTTCAAATATATGGAAAAAATTACATATAAGTAACATATTTTATCATCATAATTGCACAAAACCTTTCCTTATTCAATCCATTTTGTTTTTCTATCATGACAACAATTTCAATGTCAATCTATTTCATGAGATATATTTTTTGTTGAATGCTAGGGGATGGCTGGAAAGGGTATTAAGATTCAAGGAAAGAATGAAAAAGTATGAATGCCTAAATTTTTAAACGACATAATAAATGAAGATATGACAGCACAGGAACACCCATATTATCAATTAAACAAGTACAGCGATTTATAAAATTTAATGTGAAGCCGAGTGAAGTGATGATCGATTGTTCTTTCTATGTGATGTTTTTATTTGATAATCTCATCCACTTTATAGTCTGAAATATATATGGGATATCCACCAATTTTAGACAAGTCTCACCCATGCAAGTCAATCCAGTTCCCTTTTACCCCACTTGGGAAACATCCCATGTTGACTGTTACACTGACACCTTCTATTCTCAAAGAAGCAATTTACATTGATAACATTAGCTCAACAGTTATGGTTTAAACAAGACACTGATGCCTTTTATCTCATATTTTTTATCTCATATTTTTCCAGTAAACGTTAATTTTTTTGCCTAGTAAGTACAAGCAGGATCAAGGAAAAAGTAGTTTTAATCTGCATGTAACAAGGGATTTATCTAGGTGTTTTGATAAACTTAAATTAGATTTCAGCCATTACAAAAAAAGAGTAAAGGAAAAAACAAAAAAAAACTGAACAGACATCGTACATGACTCAGTGCATTCATCATGATCTCCATATTTTCAATCAAGTACACAACGAAAGAAAATGATTGGTCAGTGTACATACCAAGGGCTTGTCTCTTATTGTATGATGACATACAAGAAATCAGTTGAGAGTTTGTTTGCACAGATACATCCAAAGACTCCAGATCACTTTCTGAAAGATACAGTGATGTTGAATCTTCTGTAGCGGCATCCATATTTTCAGAACAGTTTGTAGAGTGAGGTTGAGATGAGCCGGATGAAGCACATGCCGCTGCAGCATGCCATGTACTGGCAAATGATGCAATTCCTTGAGCCCTGTGAGAAATTTTAACCGCTGAATGCAAACAATGGATTGTGCCAATAACTTGCACAACTGCAGCTATCTGCCAAAATAAAAGGAAAACAAGCTGAAGTTTGAAGCCATCCTATTCAAAAATGATTTGTGCTAGTAACTTGGAACTTCAAAGCACATCATGTTGCACTTACCGCAAAATCCCCTGCATTGATGAAATTGGTGATTCCGGGGTATCCAGTAGTCTGGATGAGAGTCACAAATTCACTTGCTGACACTAACAAGAATATTAAAAGAAGGCAAACGCGGAATCTATGACTGATTTTTGATAGATTATAACGTAGTCGCTTGTGTTCTTCTAATAACATAGAAACATCTGCTTCCCTCTCGAAAAGGTTAGCATAATCTACAAAGTGAACAACTTGCAAGTTGCAAACGAGGTTGAACAACAAGCAAGTGGATAAAAAAACAGCATTCAAGTATACCCACGAGAGAACTGAAGCAAAGACTAGGGCAATAGATTCCCATAATGGGCCATGCTTGATGTGAACAAACAGTATAACGTCACGAACTGCCTTCGCAAGAAGTAATGGCAACATCCAACAGATAAGCAAGAAAAAGAAAGCCTGCAAAAGACAACTCATCAAGAAAGCTTCGATTGCTGGTGAAATGTGAAGAGCTGCAGATCAGTCAAATTATTTGTGAGTAACACTATTACACCAAATGTAAACAATGAGATGGAATATTATCCAACTAAATTCATTATGAAAAAAAAAAAATCTATTCTCAAACTTAACCATCACATAGACAAATTATCATACGCAAATCATGCACATGGTATAATTACATGGTTCCCATCCTCCTATCAAGCAACATTCATTTGTAATTAATTGAATCCACTTGGATGTCCTAACAAAATCAGTCACATGGATTCAACCTTAAATGTTTCATCTTCCATCTATCACATAGGTTACCAAGATTGTGCAACCATGCAGAAGCAAGCAAGTTTCCTTCTAAAGGATGGACAATGACACAAAGGCATAAAAATATCAACCCACTGGAAAACTCAAGAGTTTGGTGTAACAATATCAACTTCAAAAAAGAAAATCACATAGCCCACATTTGCATTATTGGAAATGAAACTAGAATAGCATCTATACCACTTTTTTTCCCCTATGTGATTGAACTACATGATTCTCCATGAGGGTGCACTGGTGCAACTAGAATAGCATTTATACGAATTTCACTGTTTGGTTGGACTACACTAGCCTGAACACCAACTCTAATTCAGCTGGAAAACTATCTCAGTGTTTTAAACACTATACCCATGTTTGCTTCGCAAATAAAAAGGTGAATAAGGGGAAAATAAGCTTAATTCTGGAAGGAAAAAAAAAACATTTGTTTAGCATTGATAAGTTGCAGAAATTATGCCATAAAGGAAAAATAAAGCCTCATATTTATACCCCGGGTAGGCAATTATTTGTCCAAGACTAAGGAATAGAAACCAAAAAAAAAATCATTTGTTCTCCTCTGTCCCCGAATAAGTATCTGATGCTTAAAAAACTGGGCTTCAGCTACATGAATGTAAAAGAAGAGACTTTTTCATATTCATTGGTAAGAAAAAAAATGCTATCAAATATCAACTTTTTTACCAAAAAAAATATATTTATATATCAACTTACTCTATAGTCTATAATGTGTTTAAATAAAAAAGAAGTGACAATATCAGTTCCAATCAAATCCAAACCGATTGAGAGAGACCTGAATCTTGTCGACGTACTCCTTGCGGAACCTCACGACGCGTCCATGGAAGCGATCGACGAACAGGAACCGTCGGATCCCGTGCTTCCTCAGATTCTGTGAAACGCACGCGAGCGAAGCCGCCGCCAACGACGTCTCCGACGCCAGCACGTACATCTCGAACCGCGGGACCCGGTACGCCGTGCATACTCCGCCGTCCGATGATCCGCACCCGGATCGGGAATTGACGGCGATCGGGAGAGCGACGCCGAAGAAGGCGAAGGCGGACCACGAGAGGAGGAAGCCCTTGAAAGAGGACTGATGGAACCCTAGGGAGGTCAGGAAGGAGTCCAGGCGTTCGAGGGCGACGTCTAACGGGGTTTCGATTTCTTGGACGTCGTTTAAGAGAGGGGGTTCGGAATCCGCCATTAGAGAGTGAAGTGTTGTGAGAGGAAGAGACAGGGTTTTGTCAGAGAAGTCGGAGTTTCGGGCTGGAAATCGGGCTGCAGGAGGGCCAGCCCGCGGGCTGTGTGATCCAGCCCGATGGTTTATTTCGGGCACAGATTCGGGTTGAGATCTGTGACTAGAATATAAAGCTGTGTTGAGGCGTTGTTACACTCATATCTATTTTCAGTCTTACATGTGTTGATAGATTTCTATTGATGCATATGCTCACATTAACAAGTCATATGTTTTGGAAAAAAAATTTACATTTTTTATAAATGCATCAATGCAATTCATTGGAGTATATGCTTTATTTTTTTATATAAAAGATATCTCATTAGATGAAGTGTATTATTTTTAAAAAATTTAAAACACATGTAGATTGGAATTGAGACAAAATAGGCTGGATGTAACATTATTCTTCCATAAGACATGTTAGACCCGTTAGGGGTTCGGATCCAGTCAGGCCTACCTTTCATCAATTTCATCAGAGTCCAATGGTGTAATAACATATGTCCCAACAAAATCTCTCTCTCCCACTCACTCACTCACTCATGGTTAATGTTAATAGAGATAGAAAACACTGTCAAAATAGAGAACCCCTTTTGTCCCCTTTTTCCCTCGTTTATTTCTTTGTTTCTTCTCCCACTAAACTGATGTAGCACAATCATAGACCATTTGATCAATGTTTAGGACTACTAAATGGAGGATTGAGATGATTTGCACTTCTTAGTATTTTGGTTTTATTTGTTAGATTTATCATATCTTTTTTGGATAATTTGGATTCCTTAATATTTAGATATTGTTCATATATGATTTTCTATTTTTATTTAGGATGTGAATTTTAATTTTAATTTTGATTTAGTTATGATTTAGTTGTGATTTGAGAGATTTAAAGAAATTTGATATCTTAGTTTGTTAAAGATTCTCTAATTTATAAATAGGCTTCTAATCACATAATTAATTAAGATTGATTATTAGAATTTATTATTTTTTCTTCATTTTGTTATTCGTGGTGAATATCAATTATGTAAAGTTCCATCATCTGTTATTTCTTCAAGAAATCAAATATTGTTGAAGTTCATCGTCCTGACATTCTTCGTGAAGAATCAACAACGTCATTCGAGCTTGCATATTTCGCATATTTGATCGAATCTGTAAAAGAGCATGACCCCACGCTGCATCACAAACCCACTAAACAAACATAATCAAAATCCCCTTTTGTCCTTTGTCTTTCTTTCTTTTCTCCTCCCACACCCCCCTGTTATTTTTCCCCTCCTCTCTCTCTGTACAATTTGATTTTAATTTTTATAGTTTGGTTCATATGTTGCTCAATTCAATTCATATAATATACATTTTGATTATAGGTTGTATATTTAGATTAATATGTTAGTTCGATTCATATGTGTGTAGTTTTATTCATAGATTACGCAATTTGATTCATAGGTTGTGCCGATAAAAGGTATGTCTGACTAGTTTTGTTTTGTTTTTTCAAAATGGGTTTATAAGTTATAGAATTTTCTTTCTAGGGTTTTTAAGTTTTTTTTTTTACGGAAGAGTTTGTAAAAAAATAAATCAAGTGTATGCAACGTTTTTTTTTAAACATAGTCATTTTCAATGGTTTATACATCCGTAACCAATTATAGTCTTGCATAATATTCAGAAATATCTAATACATATACTTGTTAATCGAACTGAACTTCTAATGAATCAAACTATCAAATACCCATGACATGAACTGAAATTGTGGTTGAATCGAACCGAATTACTTGTAAATTGAACTGAAATATTTGTTAATCGAACTGAACTGCTAATAAATCAAACTATCCAATACCCATGACACGAATTGAAATTGTGGTTGAATCGAACTGAGCTACTTGTTAATCGAACATAAGTATTTGTCAATCAAATTAAACTACTAACGAATTAAATTATCCAGTACCTATGGCACAAGTTGAAATTGTGGTTGAATCGAATTGAGCTATTTGTTAATCAAACTGAAGTATTTATTAATCGAACTAAACTACTTTCAAACTATCCAATACTTATGTCACGAACTGAAATTGCGGTTGAATCAAACTGAACTACTTATTAATCGAATTGAACTATTTGTTAATACAATTGAACTACTAATAAATCAAACTATCCAATATTCGCGACACAAACAATTGTGGTGGAATTGAACTGAACTACTTATTAATCAAACGGATGTATTTGTTCATCGAACTGAACTACTAATGAATCAAATTATCCAATACTCATGACACGAATTGAAATTGTGGTTGAATCAAACTGAAGTATTTGTTAATCGAACTGAATTGCTAATGAATCAAATTATCCAGTACCCATGACACGTACTGAAATTGTGGTTGAATCGAACTGAAGTATTTGTTAATTGAACTGAATTACTAATGAATCAAATTATCCAGTACCCATGACACGTACTGAAATTGTGGTTGAATCGAACTGATGTATTTGTTAATCAAACTAAACCTCTAATGAATCAAACTACAGCACATATGATTTAAATTGAACAAACCAAATTTTATATTCAACTTATCATTTATACAACTACAATTATAACAAAAAATATATACAACTCTAACTACAATTATAACAGTTTTGTTGGGTTTTTTTGTTTTTAGATTTTGTTGGGTCTACATAGTTTTCAATAGGTATTTTTTGGGGTCTGATTTTCCATGGGAGCCCGAAGAGGAGAGAGATGGGGAAAGAAAAGAAAAAAAAGGGGGAGGGGAACATGAAAAGAGGGGGACCGGATGGTGTTTACATCCGTTAACTATTAGGTTGCCCCACTCTTTTTTTTTAGCTTTTGTTGTGTCCACGTGTCATGTGTCTATTGGACACTAATGGACTCATGAATTTAGGTCTTGATGGGATCTGGTCCCACATGATAGCGGGTATCATGATTCAGATATGCGATCTAAGTGGGAGGTCCAGAGATTGAACCGCTTAAGGCTAGACAGTCCAATATGCGACATATGCGGTCTGTATACGGGTATGGAGGCGAACAATTTTTTTTTTATGGCTCACATGATTTGAATATAAGCATTTAGAGTGTCTTTATATTATTGAAGGATAATTTTTGATACTTTTTCTTAGATGTTAAAGTTGCTTTAGGAGCTTTATAGCTTAAGAAATTTTAGCTCTCTATTTTTTTTCCTTACTTTTTTTCTTCTAAACATTTGATTAAGGACCTAGGTTTATAATTTAGAAACCTTTATAGTTTTGTACTTAAAAAGTTAATGTCGACTTAATTTTATTGCTCAAATACTTTCTTTAATTTGTGATTAAAGTCCATTATTATAAATTATTAATAGATATATGTATTTATCTTATTATCTATTGTTTGAAAATAATTATATATTTTTTATTAACTAAAATATAACATTGCATATACTCTCGTATACCTCATATACTCTATGCGGTATCCTTACCACACGCAAATTACATATCGCATTTCTAAACACTGATACGACATAGTAGGTAGGAGATAATCATGATATATAATACATTATGTGTATTATCTTATTGGGAAAAATCCATATAACCCCTTGTAAACTGTTTGAAATCTATATAACTCTTTGATTTTTCCTAAACTTCATATAACCCCCTAAAAAACACACATGTAAATATAAGTAGCCTCTTAAATTAATTTTTGTTGATAGATGATGGATATTATGTGAATATAATGTTTGGTGTATACCCTTTGTAGTGTGTCAAAATGCGGATATTTATCTATAAATGACAATTTGACCCTAACGGATAATATTTTATCTTTCATTCAAAAGAGTAAAATCATCTTTACAAATGGTTTTTTTATATTTTTAACAAATTATAAGATTTTTTGGTATATTTTGTTTTCAACCAAGATTGATCAAAACAAAATATTCTTATAATATTTCTCATTTGTCAACGAAACTGGAACTAAAGGGGTTATTTGGATCCATATATGTGTTTTCATGGAATTATATGGACTAAAGGAAAAAGTAAGAGGTTATATGGATTTCAGGTAGTTTAGGGGGGGGTGGTTATTTAGATTTTTCCCTATCTTGTTGTGTGTGTATTTAGTACATATAATGTATTTGTGTGTATGTATGTATATGTTAAAAGCGCAGGAGTGTGTATCTGTGTATAATAGTATAAAAAAATAAATTTAAAGTTAAAAATAAAATAAAATAACTTTTTGTAAAATTACAGGTCAACCCGCTAGGCCTGCATGACCTGTTAACTATTAAAATTAACGGTCAGCCCGACACACCCTTGTAGTCCATTGATCCTTTTTTTAATTGGCTAGGCTGGCTATGAACGCCCCGTCTTACATGGGAATAAATAGGCACAAATAACAAATATCAGTCACATAACATTATAACAATGATACTTCCAATCCCATTTGCAGCCCGCATGTATTTTAATTTTTTATTGATAATTTTTTTTAAAATAATTTACATAGTCGTACGAATTGAATGAGTATTTATTGTGGTATGCAATTTTATAAATTATATTAATGACGTAATGATTATAAAAATGATTTGTTTATATCATAAATATAACAAAACCTGCGGATTGGTGGAGAACTTATGCGAGTCTAAAGAAGGTTTCATCAAGAATTGGGGGAGATTCATCGTGGGCGCAACTTCCATCACGCTTCATCAAGGGGGTGTTACCTCCAATCCATGAGGTGTATTTTTTGAGGTTTTGTACCTTGCATGTGAAGAATAGATCCCTCGTTTACTTTTCTTTCAGGCAAGTTGTTTTTATTTACCACTTATGTATAGTTTGGATGTTATAATCTCATTTATTATATGATATTGGGATAACAATGATCTACCAGTTACATTAAAAAAAAACTCACGGATGCATCTCTCTTTTTAATAAATATTACTTTTTGCCGATGTTTTATTAAGTATATTTTTTATCACTTACATGGTCTTTTATATATATCTTAAAACATCATCCATTAAGAATTAAGAATTCGTCATTCATTAAGAATTCAAATCTTAATATATATCTTAAAACATCATCCATTGATTATCAACTAAACAATAAAAATTTTATTATTATATTTTATAATAAGAATAACTAAAAATATAACTAACAAAAAATGATTTTTTTATTTATATTATAATAATTATGCATCTTAAGCAGCATTTGAAAAACAGTTTGAAAAATAGTTTTTAGCTTTTGCAGCTTTATGTACATCTATACTAGATTTTAGGTCCGTTTGAAAACACATATGAAAAATAAGATTTTGAATAAAGTGTGTTAAATAGATTTGATTTTTGGAAAGCGAATTTTTTTTCTTTTTAAAAATAAATATTTTTGCACTAAAAGCTTAAAGTAACTTTTTAATTAAACCAGTCATTTTAAAATACGTTTAACAATAATTTTTAGTTTTATCTTTAAACCATCTCTCCAAATATGTGTTTCATAAAGCAGCCATCATCATCATACTTTCAGAACATCATCATTACATTTTCAAAAGGTATGCATAAAGTTGTAAAAATCTAATGGGAGGGGGGGTAGTCGATTCGGACTTTCATGGATTTCTGTGGACATTGTTTAAGTGATGGACTTTTATAGACTTTGCAGACTTTCACAGACTTTTACAGACTTTCGTAGACTTTTGCAGACTTTCATAGATTGACTCTCATGGACTTTCAGACTTTTGCAGACTTTCACAGATTTTTACAGACTTTCACATATTAACTCTCATGGATTTTAACAGACTTTCACATATTGACTCTCATAACTTTCACAGGCTTTCACAAACATTTGCAGACTTTCACAAATCCCTCTCATGGACTTTCATGAACTTTCACATACCTTCACAGATTGACTCTTTTCACATATGATTTCTATTAATAAACACATATGAATTTCAAATAAGGATAAAATCGTGTACTCTCCCCAATTTTTTGTGAAACCAAACATCATGGTTTATACATAAACTCCGGTGTTATTGTATTCACTGCCTTTAAAATTTTATTAAAATTCTTACTAGTAGTCCATTTAGACCAACCAAAAGTATTACGAGTTTAACAATATCGAGAACTATGTCCAGCTGCCATTAAAAAAGTAGCAAGCATCTCTTCGACACAAATGAATCTAGTATCTTGTAAAGCTATTATTATAAAATCATAAATTATATTACTTAAAATAAAATAAAATAAAAGTAGTCATTGTATTACTTTAAATAAAAAATAAAATAAAAGCAATCAGTATATTTAGTCATATATATACATATGCCTAAATATATCTTTTTATTTTTATATATGTCTGAACATTATAAAAAAAACTCTGCATGTATATTGTATAATAATAGAAACATATTCGAGGAAAATCAATCAAACATTATATATATAATCAAATATATGATAAATCTATGTTAGAAAATAATTGTGTATGATCTAGGCATATATTATATAATATAAAATAATAAAATGATTGATTACAACACAAGCAAATCTACCATTCTCATATATTCATTAAATATATGAAGTGATAGCAATATTCATACAAATGGACTTTCAGAAAAAAAAGATGATAAAACAAAGAAAAAAGAATGTGAATAAAAATATGAAAGGCATGAGATAAAAATCATAAAAGAGTTTTGTTAAAAGAAAAAAAGAAGAAATATTCACAATGATGTAATAAAAGTCTATGATAATCCCACTCATTTGAGTGAGATTTTGAAATGACTTTTTCCTTTGTATTTCTCTCTCTAAAGTTCACAAAAATCCACTTATGAAAGTCTTCACAAATCTTATTTAAATTGAATAACACAAGACAAATGTCTACTATAGAGTCTCAATCGAATAACGCTGGACTTTTTATCCACGAAATAATGTCTCAATCGAATAACACTGGACTTTTTATCCACGAAATAATATCTTAATCGAATAACACTGACTTTTTGTACACAAAAAAATGTCTCAATCGAATAACGCTGGACTTTTTGTCCACGAAATAATGTCTCAATCGAATAACACTGTATTTTTTGTCTAGGAATCAACGTCATGATTGAAAAACACAAGATTTACAAATTCATGGATATGGACAAGTTCTCTATGAAAATTCTAATTGACTACCTATAAAATCTTTTCAAAATGTGATTCTAACCTAGTAACGGTGAAAGTAAATCAACGGTCTTGATCAACTCCCTCAAAACCCAAAAATCTACACCGTAAAACACACTCCCGCTCCAGCTTTTCGTCTCTCTCGACTCCCCCAAAAAAAATGGCGGAAACGGACCACCGAAAGACCGACCCTAAAAGCGGCTACTGCTACGAAACCAAAACCTTCCATTCATTGAGACCCCCCGTCCCCCTCCCTCCGCCTATCCTCCCCCTCTCAGCCTCTCCCACGCCGCCTCCCTCCTCCGCCTCCGCCCCCCTCCGCCCCTCTCCGCCGCCTTCATCGACTCCTCCACCGGCCTCCGCCTCTCCTTCCCCGACTTCCTCTCCCAATCCAAAACCCTAGCCTCCCCCTCCGCTCCGATCTCGGCCTCTCAAACGGCGACGTCGCGCTCATCCTCGCCGCCGCCCCCACCCGCCTCGAGATTCCCGTCCTCCGATTCGCCCTCCTCTCAATCGGCGTCGTCGCCGCCCCCGTCGCCCCGATCTGCACGGATTCCGAGATCGCCCGCGTCGTCCGCCTCGGAAACCCCAAAATTGCCTTCGCCACGTCAGCCACTGCGTACAAGCTCCCCGGCTGCTCATCCCCTCGGCTGTCCTCGTCGACTCGGACTATTTCCGGTCCCTGATTTCGACACGTGGCGGATCGTCCACCGTCGAATCCGAGACAACGACGACGACGCGGCAGTCGGATCCGGCGGTGATCCAGTTCTCTTCGGGGACCACCGGGAGGTCCAAGCCGACGGTGATCCCCCACCGGAGCTACATCGCAATGAACGAGGGGTTCTTCCGCCTCCGCCAGTCGCCGTCGCCGGAGGTTGTGCTTCTTCTGGCGCCGATGTTCCACACGTTCGGGTTCATATTCTGCCTGAAGCAGATCGCACTCGGCGAGACGACGGTGCTGATGGAGAGGTTCTCGCCGCGGGCGGTCGCGGCGGCGGTGGAGGAGCACCGCGTGACGACGATCGTGGCGGCGCCGCCTGTTGTGGCGGCGCTCGCGCGGGCGGAGGAGGGGATCGTCGGCGGTCTGGACACGCTGCGGAGGATGAACATCGGCGGAGCTCCGCTCGGGAGTGACTCGGCCGAGCGGTTCAACAGGCGGTTCCCACACGTGCGGATCGAGCTGGTAAGAATTTGACATAAATACCCTTGTCTTTATTTTTATTTACGGAATTGATTTAGACGGATTCCATGCGTTTTTGGGGGTTGCGGGGGTAAATGTGGTAATTCAGAGTTTAAGCGGCAGTTTTGTTTTTTTGAACTTTTGGGGTTGATAGGAAACGCCATATATAGGTGAGGAGGAAAAACTAGACAGGTAATTTTATTTGTCACAAAATGACATGTGAGTGGACACTGTTTTTATTGATTCAGAATTTAATTAATTTGTTTTACAATAAAACATACATCGTTTTATAACTCGAATTAGAGTATATCTTCAACCCTTCTTCAAATGCTCCCTCCTTTCCTAAAAAATAGTGGCAGTAAAAAAAAAAATCTGACCCTCAATAAATGTCATTTAAGCTTGATTTTCCACTTTACCCATTAATGTGCAAACTCTTTTACCATTTAAATGAAAAGAAATAGAGGGTGTTTATATCTTTTGTTTTTTGAGGAGAATTTAGATAGTACGGCTGGAGAACTCATTACAAAGTGTGGAAAGAAATAAGAGAAATAGAGAGATTGTCATTATCATAAGGGAAAAATAGAGAGTTCTGTGGAGATGCTCTGTACTATATTTTATTACTAGGTCACAACAGCTCAAATCACTAAAATAGTTACAATTGTGATATTTTTTTTTTTACTCAAGCCACATGTAAATACTTTATATCAGTGTGTGCTAGTTGCTGATAGTATAATGCTCTGATCTGGAGCCGTTTTACACCAGAAAAAGAAGAAGTAATTGAACCGGGGAGGAAGGTCCTTGGACTGTTTTGATTTTCATTTTTTTTTTGGGCCTTTGTTTGGCCGCTCGGGAGACAAAATTGTTTCACATGAGTGGGCCATGTGTTGGTTGCGATCATACCAACATTGATGCATCTGATCCCATCAGATTTCCCTAGTTAATGTGGTAGAATGAATTTTTTACATCATTGCATGTATTATATATTTTCCCACATTTCTCTCGTGTCTCTGATGAATTTTTCACTATATTTCACGAATTAAAATTGATCCATGAACACTGGGAGTGTGAGATCATTTTTAAATTTTTAACCTCTATGGTCGATCTATTGATAAACGTGAAACCTTGCAGTGAGTCCCACAGTCAGTTATTGGTCAGTAATGGCCTAAAGTAGTCGTAGGCCCCCTTTGTTCCGCGGTGGGGCAGATTCCACGACGGGGAATTTGGTGTGATGTCACCGTGGATCCAAATAATTTTTGAGCGTTTGTGTTTAGACAGCGCACATAGCATTCTCTAGGCAGTTTTTTTTTCGTGTTTGAGAAGTCTCAAAAACAATGTTTTTCTAATGCTCCCACTTTTTTGAATGCGGAGTTATCCACTGCGTTTCAAAATGGGCTTGTAGTGATCTGACGACTCGGTAGACATTAGGCTTTTGTACTTCAATACATACCCTTTAAAAGATATGTTCAATTTTTAATTGGGGTATGTAATTTATTTTTATAAAAAAAATATGTTTCGTTGTATGAAATCCACCTTTAAACATTTTCCTTTATTTATTGGCATCTGTTGGCCACTGAGGAGTCAAAACTAGGCCATGCACGTGGTGGAATCAGACCAATACCTAAAGAGTGATGATACACTCCATCTATTTTGTAGCTTCTATATGTAACTTAGAAGTGGTCCCCCATTTATGTTTCCCTTCATAACTGTCATTCAAATTTTAGTTTTCTAGGATATTTTTTTTATTAAGCTTTAAATAAAAATGATTCTTGTGACAGGCGTACGGATCGACGGAGGCCGGAGGGATTTCTAGGATGATAGGGAACATTGAATGCCAGAACTTCGAGTCGGTAGGCCGGTTGTCGGAGAACATAGAGGCGAAGATCGTTGATCCGGTCACAGGCGATGTGCTCGGCGTTGGCCAACAGGGGGAGCTCTGGGTGCGCGGACCGGCCGTCATGACAGGTCATCTCAGTGTTTCAATGAAACGATTGTTATATATGCACAGAAAATTATGTATATACAAAAGATGGTCTAACATCACTATTACACAGGTTACATTGGTGATGCAGAGGCGAATGCATCCACCTTTAGCTCGGATGGTTGGCTGAAGACTGGCGATCTGTGTCGGTTTGATCAACATGGGTTCCTCTATGTGGTTGACAGGATAAAGGAGCTCATCAAATACAAGGCATACCAGGTTGAGTGAATTTTTTTTCATATATAATTAAGTAATAGCAAATCATTGTTTGTTAATAATTCATAATTAGAATTGTACAGGTTCCTCCAGTGGAGTTGGAACATTTACTTCAGTCTATTCCTGATATTGTTGATGCTGCCGTGATCCCGTGAGTAGAAACTTCAGCATTCTCTTATTGTTGCAGTTTTAATGGATCATTATGTCACATGCATTGAGAACTATGAAGCACGGTCTGCACGGACACGGCGACACGACATTTTTTGAAAAAATAGAACATGGGTACGGCTATGACACGGCAACAAATAAATTAATATAATAAATAAATATATATCACTTTATATAAACAAACACATTTAATTTAATTTATTATTTATAACCAATTGTATAAACTAATAAATCATTGTTTTTATAAATCACTGTTTTAAATAATATACCACTGTTTTTATAAATCAATATTTTAAACCAATAAACCACCGTTTTCATAAATTATTGTTTTAAACTATAAATCACTGTTTTAAACTAATAAATCACTATTTTTTTTAACCTTAAGAAAGAGATTTTGTTTAAATGAGTTGTTTTAGACTGTTTTAAATGGGTTGAATGCTTGTGGGCTATGTTTAAGCCTTCATTTTCTTTTTTACTTTTGGGCTGAAATTGCCTGGCCCCTGTCCTGGCTCCTGAGCCGTGTCCCAGCGTGTTCCAGGCCGTGTCCTAGTCGTGACAAAATGAAGGCAGACACGATTGGAGTCCGTGTCCGTGTCTGACACGGGTTGTTTAAATGAGTTGTTTTAGACTGTTTTAAATGGGTTGAATGCTTGTGAGTTATGTTTAAGGCTTCATTTTCTTTTTTATTTTTGGGCTGAAATTGCTGGCCCCTATCTGGCTCCTGAGCTGTGTCTCAGACGTGTTTTCGCGCCGTGTCCTAGTCGTGACAAAATGAAGGCAGACACGATTGGAGACGTGTCCGTGTCTGACACGGGTTCGACACGGGTACGGGGCCTTCGGGGAAGTGTCCTAAGTCAATGAGGAAGTCACACGTGAAACAAAATTGTTTTTAATTGTAAATGACTATTATTCCTTAATCGTGCACGAGGGGGCAAGCTGTGAGAGTAGCTAGCCAGGTCAGGTGAGGCTCAAACAGAATTCTAATGAAATAGAAAAAAATAATGAATAGAACTAAAAAAGAGAGAGAAAATGTAAGAGGTTTTAAAAATAAAATAAAAATTTCAAAAGCAACAAATAAATAACTAACATAGATAATAAAACATTTTTTTGATGTCTTTGGGGCCCTATACAGTGGGTAGCGCAGGTAATAGTCTAGGTCTCCGGCAGGCCTTGGTGCATGTTTTTTATGTTTCTTTGTTCCACACAGGAATTCCTGTATACAGTGGATCTCTCCTAAGTTAAATTATTCTGCACGCCAGATACCCTAGTGAAGAAGTTGGGCAGATACCAATGGCATGCGTGGTGAGGATGCCCGGAAGCAGCATCGATGAGGCGAGGGTGATGGATTTCGTAGCGAAACAGGCAAAAAAAACATATTGAAATTCATGTTGAGAGGGGCTGTAAGCATTTTTTCAATGGTGGATTTATATATGATGAATTGATCGTGGATTAGTGATAATGCAGGTTGCGCCGTACAAGAAGATACGTCGAGTTGTGTTCGTTGAGTCGATACCGAAATCAGCCTCCGGGAAGATTCTCAGGAGAGAGCTGCTCATCCATGCGCTCCCAGGTTCTGCTTCCAGGCTTTGATGGTCTCATATTTTTTTGGGTTATATGCATATAACCCCCCCGAAAGCTATTGAATATCTATCGTTCCCTCATTTCATCGAATATCCATGTAACCCCTTCATTTGTTGTGTGGTTAAGCATTTAACCCCTATAGTTAACTTTATGTCAAAAAAATAAAGAATATGTCAGAAATATTCTCTCAGTTAACATGAGAGTTAATTCACATAATCTCCTGATTTGTCCAAAAAATTGAAAAGGGCCCAAATCAAATGACTAAAATGCATTTCCTTACAAAATACTCCCTGTTTCTTTTTTCTTCTTCCCCAATGGTCTTTTTTCTGACCGTTGCGTTGGTTAATATAAACCTCGTTCAATCTTCTGTCTTTTTCTGTCTCTGATCATCATCATTTATGCCATTTTGTGTTTTTTATTCCTTTTGTTTTCATATTAGTCTTTAGTGGTTATTCCTTTCGGTTTTTGAGCTAATAAAATTTATTGTTTATTGATCCCGTATTTGTAATACAATCTGAAGGATCCATACTGCATTTTTCTTAATTCGTTTGTTTTTTGAGTTTGGGAGAGAGAAAATTCGTTTAGCTTTTTAGGTTTAGAGCGTGTATCTGGAGTACTTCGATCATTTTCACAAGTTAGGATAAGTTAATTAATGCAGTGGTTTGACAGGGTAATAGTTTGACAGGGTAATAGTATGTGGTTATATGCATTTAACGCAACATATGTGGGTTTATATGAATATTCGATGAAATGGGGGGATAAAGGCCGTTAACCGTTTTTTTGTGTACTCCTTTTTAATGCCCTAACTTTCCTATAATACGGTATATATGTTAGAAAAATTAAAAGGTAATGTACTAAATTCATTTGATCGTACATACTTTATTTTTTGTTTGGTAGTGGTGTATGATCTAATTTGACATTCTTAAATTATCCCTTAATAAAATTTAAATTCAAATATATCTTACATATAGATAGATTATAGGAAACAAAAAAAAAAAGGTTTTCAAATTTACATTTAAGTCTTCACTCACACATGAATAAAAATGGTTGGAAAACTAATAAGGGTTATTTGGCGTTCTTTCTCATCTTCCTTTTGCTCGAACATAGAGAAAAATTTTGTTTGGAATCATCTATTTATGTGTTCATTCATGCGGAAATTTCATTTCAATGCACCAAGTTAGGATGTAAGATCGACTGTTTGTATTGGTGCCCAAAAGGAAAATTTGTCTAATATTTTCTTTGTTTGCCACTGTAAAATGGGTTGTATTTAAATATTTTTCATATTTTCTTATTATACATGGACCTTAAGCCTTTGTTTAGGTAGCTACATAAGTTATTCAGGGTTAGATAATTATTCTAAAATAGATTAGGAATAAGTCATTTATTGTTGATTGTATTTTTTGTTATAGTCAATGGGTAGCATAGGATAAAGTTGGGTTTTTTATTTTTTTAGTCCCTATAAACTATATGATTTAATGACGATCTTTTATTTATTCATACTATAGTTTTAAATCCTTCGATTTAAATGATATGTTTCATATTAGTTCCTGGGAGAGATGTATCTTTAAATTATTTGATTTACTTATTAATCTCTGACAGAGACTAAAAAGGAACATATCATTTAAATTTGATGACTTAAATTGTAATATGAAGAAGTGATAGATCGGTTACTAAACTATATAATTATTTTGTTGACCATGAATAAGTTGTGGATAAAACTAAAATAAAAGTTGAATAAGAGTGGATAATGATCTATAAAATGCGAATAGATTTAACATGAGTCTTTTTATTTATAAAAAGTGATGACAGATAATGTAACATGTGTACCCTTTTATATTAGTGAAATAAATTGTGTGAAATAGAAAAATTCAGAGGACCTAATATACTTGTATCAAGTTATTTTTACATATTCTGACATAACAATAATCACTTATATCTCGTAATCAAATAGTTTTTTTTAGGCTTGTTCACCCAGTTCCTCCTTTTGCTCAAACACTTTGAGATGAGGGCCAACGATTTCAGAGGGTGTCATGTGGTCCGCATAATGTGACATAAATATGTATGTATATATTAGCTAGGAATTGATGCTTAGACCTACTTACTTTATTACAAGAATAGTCAATAGATCTTAACAAATTGAACTAATATCCTTTTTCAAGACTGTTATAGCTGGCGCCACATTGATACGCCATTCCTTTTATTTTTTCCTTTTGAAAAACTCTATAAACAGGTGTTTTTGCCCAAATATTTTTTGGGTATTTGAAAAAAAAAACATTTATACACGCTTTAAAATTAATTATCAAGAAATAGTGGTATGCTTCTGGAAAAAAGGTTTAATTAATATATAATAATATACAAAATAATAAAATACACAGGAGAAAAAAATTTAGTTAGGAAAATATTAGAAGTTAGTCATGCTATCACTTTTTTAACCCCCAACAAGTTGTAATTTTTGGAACAAGAGACTCAACATGCTACAAAGTCTCTAAGATACAGTCACACCAGTACACCACTGCTATTGAAACTTTGGGGTTAATATGACTATTAACTATAGATTAAAAAAAGTTAATCAAAAACAAGACTAGAAGGCTAATGACATTGCTTTTGCTGTCTTAGTGTTTTGGGGGAGGTGTCCATTTTGAATCACTGTGCCATTGATTAAAGGATTATATATTCAATGAATTGAATGTGTATCTTTTACTGCATGAATAATTTGTATAATAATAAACGAGTCAAATGATATTTTTAAAAAGTGTAATCATCAGGATACATAAAAATATTATTATTATGTTAGGACCGGATTAGTGTTCAATCTCATTTTGTTTAATACATCTAAGCTAAGAATTTTTCTTTTGGGTCAGTTACCAAATTGGCTCGGAGAACAATTAAACATGTCAACAGATTAGATATGAATCCAATACATTAACATCTATATCATATTTTAATAATTCAGATACATATATTAATTTTGGATTCGAATATCTTCTAATACGGATCAGATAGTGATATTTTCAGATAATTAGCATGTTTAAATTATAATACTGATTTAGATAATTAAGTGATATATTACATAAAGATGAAATTAAAATTGAGATTTGAAGATTTACTTTCTCTTTTAGATATTATATATAGAAAATTTAATAATAATATAAAATAACATGACTGTGATTAGATAATAAATATGGATAATATATAATGCAAACATATATAATTTTTCAACAATCATTTTATATTTTTAGGTAAAAAATCTTGCGATTGAAAATCTCAATGTTTTTATCGTACATCCAAACGCATATTTTGGGTTACCAAATAAGTCTACTTAATTGAAAAGATATTTTCACGATTACAACAAAAAAATGCCTCGAAAACAATGTTTTTTTTAACAAAAACAGCTTATGTTATCATCAACAGACGTGATTACTTGTTAATTAAAAAACAACTCTCAAGATTACAACCTATAAAAAAAATCGTGTATAAAATTAAAACTATTTTTTAAACTATGTTTCAAACACACCTCAGACTGTGCAGGCCCACGTCTGTCCGAGGCCATAGAAGTGCGGCTGTGATTATAACCATCTCCAAATCGACGGTGGATCTCCTTCTCTCGTTAGCCACAGTTGTCGTCCTCGGTACGCCCTCGCGAAAAGGTCCACCGATACTCTACCGTCCGATGCAATCGTACGGTGTGATCAACCGTTCCGTGATCGTGGCGCAGATGCACCGAAATATCTTTGTCCGAGACAAGGACCACCGATATGGACCGTCGAAATGGTGTGTCCCATCAGAGAGCCCTTTTTAATGGACGGTCATGATAGTCTTTGATTCAATTTAAACGGTCGAGATTTTTATAACTCCCAAAACTCTGTCGGCGTCCGATCGTCCGTTAACAAAAACTCCCATAAAATTTTTTATACGCAAAAAAGTCCCTATAAATCCATACTTTCAAGAGGGGTAAATTGTAAAATGTGCCAATATAAAATGACAACTGAAACCACCAAGTCCCTCCTCACAAGAAAAGCTTCATCACAGATTCAGAGCTCTCTCTCTCTCTCTCTCGCTATACATTGTGATCTGCCATTGTCGGCAGATCTCAAAAGGAGGAGAAGAGGAGAAGAAGAAGCGTTGAATAGGAAGGCGAGAGAGAGACGAGGAAAGCGAGTAATGCAGGTCTCTCACTCTCACTCTGTCTTTGTTTTTTTTTTTTTTTTTTTTTTGTGTGAGGAGGGGGATTTAGGGTTTTTTTTCGTGTTACCGTGTTGTCTCTTCGATTGTTGGGTTTGATTTTTGATTCGTGCTTGCTTCGTTAGATCAGATGTTGAAAATGGAACGCCTTTCTATTTTTTTTTGGGGGTTTTTGAACAGTATGAGAGGATATTGAGATGCTTTGATTACATTCATCCGATTATATTGGAATATTAAAAAGGGTATGTTTAAGATCTGTTTTTGATTGGTGTTGTTGGGTTAGGTTGGGTTTGGAGTTCCATAATGTGGTCTCTTCAGTTGTGGATCTCAAGAAATGCTTAAACTTTGTTGTTCCTTTCAATCTCTGATAATTTTTGTATACAAGAAAACTGGATTCGATGAGGAATTTAGATAAAAGTTTTTTTGTATGTGATGCTGAAAGAACATTCTTTTTGGATGTTTTATTGATTAGTGCAATTGTAGACAATACCACAAAAAGGAACCCATTTTACAATTTGATGACTGATGGAATCATTTGACTAGTAGTGTGCAGAATCATTTTTGGGCATTTGGAGGGGGGGGGGGTGTGCAGAATGCGTTATGGTGGAGGTGTTTCACTTTGGTTTTGCTTGAAGAAAGCTTTTTCTTGGTTTTTGGTCCCTTACGTTTTGAGAGTGATCAAATTAATCAGACTGTTTGGGCGCTTTGGTGGAACAGTTGGCTGGTTTGGAATGAGAAATTTTTTTGAAAGAAAACCGTCCATGTAAAAAACCATTTGGGCATTGATCGTCACATCATTTAGAGCTTGGGTAATGGTCCTCCTTGGGGAGGAATCGATGTTGAGCATCATGGTAGGAGGGTGGAGCACACCATAATTGTGTACTTGAATTTGGAATTGGGGGGGGGGGGGGGTCCTCCCTTTTTTTTGGTTGTTATCTTGCATTAATTTCATGCATTTTCTCTTCTTGCATAGCTTTGGCTTATATAGATCCTTTGTTTCCATTGTTCGAGGGACATTATGTTAATGTAATGATCCTATCTGTTTTTTTGTAGAGAACAAAAATCATATTGTTGCAAAATATCACAAGGCTGAATATTTTGATGAAAGATCTGTATAGCTTATTTATTAGTTCAGATCGCATTTCCTGAGAATTTCTAAATTTTAACAGCCACCTACTGTTGCATTGATACACATCTTTTTATCTGTAGAACTATATAAGTTGGATATATTTCATGGCACAACCAGGGCATGCACACTATTCGTCTGTTTTGATGTCTAAGTGCACTTTTCCTACAGATAATTGGCTAGTTGGCTGGTTTTATTTGCGGGAAGATTCTTATTGAGCATATTGGCAGACATGATGATCAACAAAGAGCTTGTGCTGACCTATTTGTATATACTGATTTACATATTGCTTTCCTCAGGAGTTATCTTATATAATAAGGTACCATGCCTCAATCTTAATATCCTGCTTGCAATATTTTATCGAACCTATAATGCAAACTTTTCATAATGTCCATTAAGTGTCTGTCTAGTTGATCTTTTTTGGTGGATATCTATTTAAGCTTTTCAGGTTAAACTTGTATAGCTGTTATTTATTATTTTCATAAAACCTTGATCATTGTATACTCGTCTCTGTTCCACGCTGGTGATGGAAGACTCTATGAGTATTAGTCAGCTTTGTAACTAATGTCGATATTATTAGTTTATGTGAAATCAAGAGAAGGATAATATGTTCCTTGTGGTCCATGTTCTGTATTTGTTGCTCTTATCAAATTTAGAATATGAACATTTTACTTAAACATATCTCTGTCATTTCATCGGTAGTGTGTGCATGTAAAGTTTATTGTGGTCCATATTGATGCTCTTATCACATGTAAGATATTCACATTTTACTTAAACATTCCTTTGTCAATTTATTTGCAGTGGGTTCTCTCTCCGAAGTATTTCGACTTTCCTTTTCCCATAACTCTTACAATGATTCACATGGGATTTTCTGGTGTGGTTGCATTCTTTCTTATTCGAGTTTTTAAGGTAAGCATTTGGTCTATCATCTGTGTTATTTAGAAATGTTATGTAGTCTGTTAGAAGTGTTATGTAGTCTATTAATTTGTATATGCAGTTGATAAAATGATCTCATGTTCCAGATCTTTATTGTGCCTTTCACTCTGCATTTCACTACTTTTGTTCGACACATATCAACTGCTTTGTATGTAACTGACATTTTATAACTGAAGGCACATCTATATTTCTGTTGTTAATTCACTTTGCTTGCTTGTTACATTATTTTTGTTTAATTGCAATTTGATCTTTGATCTATTCGATTTTTTTCTTATACAGGTTGTAGCACCTGTCAGGATGACCTGGCAAATGTAAGAAAAAAATGATTTTTTCCCTTTCCTCTCTCTGTTTTTTTTTTTTGAGGATAATATAGGAGAATCTTATTTCAAAAAGGAGTGAAAAATATCATAAACCTTTTCTCTCTCTGTTAAGCTTTCCAATATCTTGACACATGGCTTCTTCATATTTTTTCAGTTATGCTACATGTGTGATACCTATAAGTGCCTTCTTTGCATCAAGCCTCTGGTAAGCATGCATAATGGTTACATTTTCTTCATGTTCTTTTTTTTTTTATTTTGCCTTTTTTTTTACATCTGGTCGCATTCTATCACCAAATGCTATATGTTAGGATAAAACATAAAAAGAATTATAAAAACAACCGGTGAGAGACCTGCCGGTACTTACGCAAGGAAGCAAACTTAGGTAGTGCTGGGCAGAACTAGCTCATCACCAAATTAAAGAAAGAGATCCATTTAGCTTGTGTATGATCTTTGTCTTCATAAACAATTCATTCTGTTTTATATAGGTAACCAACTCAACAAATCTTTAATACTATGCATGTGTTGCACAATAAATATTTTAAACAACCATATATTTTCCTCTCCTAAAGATCAAAAAATATATTTTCCTCTCCTGAAATGAAAGAACTTGACTGAGTATCCTTTCCACTGCCAATGTTTAACTGGGCATATTATCCTCTATTTTTATTGTAATTCATAGATATATCATCGGTTCTGCATTCCAGAATTGTGAGTTTTATTTATTATTTTTCACTAAAGGTGGGAGCACACCATTTGTAATTTCATCAATTAACAGACGAGGACCTCCAAAGCAGGAGGTTGACATCGAAGACTGATGTCCAAAAGGATCAAGGAGATATTTCTTCAAAATAAAAGGATCAAGGAGATATGGCATCACCTTAAAAAAAGAAAGCAAGACATGGTCAAGGATTTCCAAATGCAAAACAAGATACTGTTTGATAAAAAAAAACAACATCCCTATTAATCACTAAAGAAAAGGGACCCACATTATTTTTTGAGCATTTGGAAGGGATTCTACCACCAAATATTATACAAACAATATTAGGGGACAATTCCAGGAAAAAAATAAAATAAAGAAAGAGGTAGAGAAGGTCCAGTAGGTGAGAGATCTAGTGAACATGCACACTTCCCCAAAAAAGGGGACAAATACCAAAGATCTATGTTTCAATAGTCAATACACAAGTTTTTCTCCTCAAAAATCATTCGTGTGGCACCAGTACAATGCACTCCCCAGGCCTTGATCATACCATTCCACAAGTGTTGCTTTTTCTTATGAAAAAAGGTGCTTTTTATCCCTTCTGAGAAATCATCTAGAAGTGCTTCTGAGCAGTTCCCAAACACTCCATTGGCTAGATACCCCCCTGCAGCACACACACATTTGCATCTTTTACTTGAGTCTATGATCAACAAGTACGCTGTCTTGAAGCATCAGTCGGCCTTAATGGTTCTGATCAGGGACTTGTGATGAGAAAACATGTTTACCATTTTGCAGGTTTGGTAACACGGCTTATTTGCACATATCAGTGGCTTTCATTCAAATGCTCAAAGCCTTGAGTATGTAATCATATTTTTATAGTCTTCAGTGCATTCAAACCTTGATTAAACACATTTTTTTTCTAATTTTTCTGATGTTTGCACATTGCAGTGCCAGTGGCAACATACTTAATGGCTGTTACATGCGGCACTGATATACTAAGATATGATGTGTTCTTGAACATGGTGCTCGTCAGTGTTGGGGTTGTCATTTCCTCATACGGGGAAATTCATTTTAATATAGTTGGAACACTTTACCAGGTTACAGGCATATTTGCAGAAGCTCTTAGGCTGGTGTTAACCCAGGTCCTCCTCCAAAGGAGGGGCTTGACATTAAATCCAGTCACGAGTTTATATTATATAGCTCCATGCAGGTATTTCCCCTCTTGTTGTTTATGTCCTTGTTACTGCTGAAAAACTTCCACCATTTTTTAGATAACTTGAATAGATACCCAAACATGCCACAAGGCATAGACTGCAGATTTGTTGAGTAGAAACGGAATTAGGAAAATAGTCTTGCTCTCCCTACTGCCATCATTCTATATTCACCTTCAATGCAATGAATGTTTCTTCCTCTAAAGTATATGCTTCACATTTGTGTATTGTTATTGGGGCTGTAGCTTGGGTGGGTTGGGTTTGGGATGCCCCCAACCTGAACCCAACCCGAAGTTCAAGGTGTTCAATCCTAGCCCTGAGTTTCAACCCGATGACTCTAACCCGAACTCAACCCGTGGTTACCTGAGCCGACCCGCGGAACCCGATTTTCAAGCCTAATTTTTAACAAAAAAAACACATATTTAATAAATTTTAATCACCCACTAAAACAATCTAAGTAAAAAAAAATAATTATATTGTGATTCAAAGGTAGAGATTTAGAGTAAAGAATCAAGTATCAATGGTCCATGGTCCATGGTCCATTTAGAATATCATATAGGTGTCTACTACATGTTCGGGTTGGGTTGTTTATGATGCGAACCTAAACCCAACCCGAACCCGAACTTGATTTTTACGACCCAACCCATGTAAAAATCGGGTTCCACCCGTTGGGTTCATGTTCAACTCGACCCAAGTTGCAGCCCTAATTGTTATGTATTTGTGCACGAGGAAATTCTCTTGTATATCAAAGGCACGGTCGGTTCATTTCAATGTGAATATAATACTATTGCCACTATTCTGTAGTCATTTTGAATGCTTATCTAGTATATATTTTGTTGCAGTTTTCTTTTTCTGTTAGTACCTTGGCTTTTACTGGAGCAGCCAATGATGCAGATCTCGCAGATCCAGTTCAACTTCTGGATATTTTTCTCCAACGCACTTTGTGCTCTGGCCCTCAATTTTGCTATATTTCTAGTCATCGGTAGAACAGGAGCAGTTACCATTCGAGTTGCTGGAGTTCTGAAGGATTGGATACTGATCGCCCTTTCAACTGTTGTATTCCCCGAGTCTGCAATAACTGGGTTGAATATCATCGGCTATGCAATCGGTAATTTAGAATCATTGTTTTGTTGACGTCATTAGTAGAACACGATTCTCATATGACTTCATGCATTTCTTTGCAGCACTGTGTGGTGTCGTCATGTACAACTACTTGAAAGTTAAAGATGTCCGTGCATCAAATCAACTTCCTGTAGAAAATATCCCGGAGAGAGCAATAAAGGTCACTGTTATGCAATGACCATTTGCAATGTTTTTTCTTTTGAGAATAATGTTAAGTACAATCCCAGTTACAACCCCACATGCAGTCCTCACATTTTTTTATTTTCGTGTACATTTCATACAACGAAACATATACTTCCATAAAAAAAGGTATATATTCCAATGAATTATATGCATCCATTTGTAGAAATGAAAAATCACATGCTTTGTTTAACAAAGCATAATTTATACCTTGTTGAACATATGTGGGATTGCATGCGGGGTTGTAAAGGGGATTGTGTGTAACGACGACTTCCTTCTAAATGATATATATACACTAGTCCTTTATTTATGAGGCATTGTGAGTATTTCTTACAGGACTGGAAGCTCGACAAAAAGTCGTATGACCACTACTCTGATGACGAAAAGAACGTTAACCACATTGTCGGAAATGGAGGGAGTGGTGGTGGTTCCATATCCGATCCCGGCGGGGACGAGGAAGCGCCTCTCCTCCCAGCCACTAGACTATCTCACATTGGTCGAACCTTACTCAAGAACACACAAGGCTTGGTAGACAAATACTAGATAAGATGATTCTTTCTTTCTTTCTTTCAAAAGCTTTGCTGTTCTTTTTTGTTTCAGAGATGGAGATCCCAATCAATAGCTGGTATTTCTCATTTTTTTATTGATATTTTTTTCTTTGTTTGTTTGGCCTTTTGCATTTTGACTTGCAGTGGCTCTATATCTGTTGTAACTTACATTCATCTTTTTAACCAACAATGGTTTGATATAACAAGTGAAGTGTGCTTAAGTTAAAGTTAGAACATGTTTACACCAAAATAAAAGTTAGAACATGTGCGGATGTATTCACAAAGAATTAAAAAATTGTGTTTAGAGTATATTCAACTATATGATTTTTGTGTACTAACGATGTAAATGCTTAATTGGATTTTTTTAACGAGTTATATATGATTGCATTTTAACTGTAAAAACAGTTGAGTGTAACAACACCCTTTAGCTAAATATGTGGAAGGGTTTCTAAAAATCATCTTCAAGGAGTTGAGTCGTAGAGAATAGGCTCCATTGTAAAAACAATGAGTTGTTACAAGCAGTTTGTGTGAATAAGACAAGCAGTTTGTGTGAATAGTCTTATGTACCTTCATAATCATCCAGTGAGTTATATATATATTTTAGGTGTCACGTTAAAATTTTTTTTCTTCTTATCTTAAAAAATCACATGATAAATTATTGAATTTACTCTTAAAATTTTTATTTATTTATTTATTTTGCTTATGTACCCCTTAAAAATCACATTTTGACAAAATATTCATGGTGATCCGTTATTTAAAGCAATACACCTCAAAGGGGTTTAAACAACTTTTTATTTATTTATTCGAGGGATACTGAAAGATTTTGACAATATAGGACTAATGAGGGGTATATAAGCAAAAAAAAAAAAAAAAACTCATTTTCAATTTCAACATATTTTTTTTATTTGTAACTTCATAATAAATTTTATAAATGATTAATTTAATAATTATAATTTTTTTAAATATATTATTTATTATTTATGTATATATAGCATGATATATTTAATCACATGTAAATAAGTAAAAAAAAATTGAGGGTATTATTTGTGGAGTAGTTTTTCTAAATATGTTTTTTCTTACTATTTCTAATAGGACAATTTGCATAAATAACACCATTGGAATGAATACTTGCAAAGCTAGCACTCCCATATGAATATTAGCAAAAAGTACACCAGAGGCGGCTATATATACGACGCTTTCTTTGTTTTTTATGGGATTTTTGCATATATACCCTTGTTAAATATTAATTTTATCGTAATACCCATGTTGAACTCCATTTTGCATCAATACCTCTGATAAATTTTAAGTTAGTGCATCCATGCCCCTCGGGTTATGTTATGTGAGCTATGGTTTGTTTGTTCCGTTTTCTCTCCGTCAGTTGCCTATGAAATCTCATTTTTGCCCCTCTCTTCCCTGATTGAACTGTGACAAAACCCTCAACATCTTCCCCACTTTCTCTCTTTCACCTTTACCTTCACCTTCGACCATTTCTTTTTTAAAATTCCGAATCCACCATTGTTAATGCCTCCAATGAGTTTTTCATCACAATCTTCATCAATGGTGAATAGCCTACCTAACCCTTCTTGCTATTGCGGCTTGCCTTGCAAGGTTTGGGCCTCTACCAAAGAATTGACCAAGGGGAAGAAGTTCTACAAATGTGTTCACTCGGGGGTAAGATCTATAAAATGTAATTAGGTTTATTCAGTTCGGTTTGGTGTGTATGTGTATGTATATCACATGTTTGATTAAATGCTCAAACCAACTTTCATTTTCAGAAATATGGTGATTGTAATTTCTTTGTTTGGGTTGAAGACATGCACCATAATTCAATTGATTTGGAAAAACAAATTCACATTCTTGAGGAATTTGTGGGGGTGAAAATGGACATGCTTGAAGAATTTGTTGGGGTGAAAATTGACATGAGGAAGCTATGGTGGTGAAAATGAAGGCATTGGAGAGCCAAATGGGGTTGTTTGAAGAGAAAAATCAGTCAATGGAGGAGAAATTGAAAGAGATGAAACAGTCAATGGAAAAAATGAAGAGGTTTTCAGCCTATGGGGCTTCTGGATGTATTTATGCATACTTATTTTGATCATAGTTGTTCAATATTTCATGTAGTTTGGTTGGATGGATGAACAATCCTAAATTTGTTATCTAATCAGTTGTAATCCAGTATGTATAACTTTTCATCCAATGTTTGTGTGAAGTTCTGGAAGTACATGTTTGTTATGATTGTTAGACCAAAACCTGGAAACCATGACAAGGACCTTACACTCAACATTCATTCAATGGCACCTGGAATAACATATAAGAAGAGTACACTCATCAACATATAAGATACAGTCATCAACAATTGCACTTGGAATAACATGTAAGAGTACATAGAACAACATATAAGAGTACATTCATCAATACTTTGCACCTGGAATAACATTCACAGAAGTACATGACATGAAAAGTAACACTTAACATTGTTTGCAACAACATATAGAAGTACTAACACACTGCAATACACTAAATCAAATTTCAGTCTTCCAAAACTAAGTCCCAATTTTCAAATGTCAAAAGTGGCATGATCTTCTCAATGGCTTTTGAGTGGCCTCCTCCCTCTAAGTCCCATGAAACCCCTAGCATGACCATCTGTGAGATAATTTTTTTTAGTCTAACTGCCTTTTATTGCATTATGAGGCATGAATATTTTATTGACTACCTGATTCATAAATGAATATCCCTGATCCATAACCTCTCCCAGGTCCTCTTATGATTGGATCACCATCACAAATACCCCTTGTAGTCCCTCTCCCAACTGTTGGCATACCACCATGAGGGTTCAAACCAGCCACCTCTTTTGCTCTCACTGCTCTGCCTGTTCCTCTTCCTGCTGTTCGGCCAGGTGGCCTCCTTTGAGAACTACATAATAAAGTGTACATTTATAAGATATCAGGCTATACAATTTAATTGAGATGTGTTGATAACTGATCAATTAATACCTAGAAGCATCAGTGGATGGCCCATTTGAACTTTGTCCAGAGCTATTCTGCATTGGTGGATTCTTGTAGGTCTTTTGATGATGTCCAAGTCCTGCACACCTTGCACATCTATGAATCCTTCTAATCTTTGAAGACCTTGACTCTTCATCATGTGGTCTTATCCTCTTCTTTCTTGGTCTTCCTGGTGGTCTTATGCATCTTGGAGGCTTCACAGTGTATTGTAATTCTTGGGATGCCCACATGAACTTGTCTGATAATGGAAAAATGGAAAGGGCATATGTTGCCTTGTATCTGTGAATAAACATATCAGTCAATAGTAGCATATAAGCATCAATGTGACTTTAAAATTAGTTGACAAATAGAGTAAATAAAGAAAATTTATCTTGCAACAGTGTAGCATTCATCAACATAGTGTTCCCATCTTGCATTTCTCATATGTGCTATAACTGCTGCAGCATGATTGCAGGGCATCCTTGAGACTTACCATTTTCTGCAACTACAGTTCCTCTCAGACAGAATGACTTCTCGTCTTCCTTCTGGACCATCCACTTCAGCCCTATCAACAGATGACCTCTGTACATCATACATGCCCTTATTCTTATTGAGTTCCATTAACTGTTTGTGTGCCTCAGGAACTAACACCCCTTTCCATCTCTCAGCAGCCATTCTTCTTTTATTCATCATTGTCATAATCTTTACCCTTATTACATCAATACAATAGATTATTGGTTTGACCCTATCATCCCCCAGAAAGGCATTGAATGACTCAGCAAGATTATTTGTTAAGTGACAATACTTGATAGTCGTGCCAAACATGGATCTGCTCCAGCAATGGTCTTTCTCAGACAAGAGGTAGCTGTGTGCATCCTTAGACACTTCTTCTATCTGCCTCATGTAATCAGAATGACATTGAATAGTATAAGACCTGGTTGCTGACCAAACCAGTCTCTCTAAGTGCTCTCCTGGATACTTTCTCTTAAAATTTTTGTACAAATGTCTAACACAAGCTCTGTGCTCAGCCCTTGGAAATACCTGCTTCACAGCATCATCTGGCCCCTTCCTCCTATCAGACATAAAGACTAGTCCATCAACATGCCCAATGGCCTCATGCAAACAATTCAAGAACCACATCCAACTGTTTCCATTCTCCCCCTCAACAATTGCAAATGCAACAATGAACAGCCCATAATTGTCATCCATTGATGTGGCTGAGAGCAATGATCCCAAATACTTACTTTTCAGGTGACATCATCTAGCCCAATGAATGGCCTACAACCTTTTAAAAATCTCTGAATACATGCTCCAAATGCAACAAATATCCTCTCAAATGAAGGGTCCACATCAGTACAATAATGGATGACACTGTCTAGGTTTCTCTTTAATAATTCAAACCTCAAGACTAATACAAGTGCATAAAGGTCATCATATAACCCCCAAATCATATTATTTCCCTTGCATTTGGCTCTCCAGACCCTATGATATGGCATGTTATCTAAACCATATTTTCTTTGAAGTCTTTTTTTAATATGTGACACTGGGATATCACCCTCATGCCTCAACCAATCCACAACCTTGTTTGCTATCCAGTCAAAAGTGGCTATGTTGTTTTCTCTCGTATTCACAAAGGAACATGTGTGACTTGCCATGAGGATCTTAATATGAAAAGTGACTTTATCAGCTAAGGTTGATGCATGTAATCTACATGGACATGTGAGTTCTTCACACTTAACAGTAACTCTATAGGGCTCACTTCTGATATACTTCAAAGAAAATTCATTTTTTATTGCATATTGTTTCAGTGCCATCCTCAATGTTTTAATGCTACCAAACTTCACTCCTACACTGATATCTGGGTCTTCTTCATCATGAATATCAATTGCCTCCTCATATTCTAACACACAATTATCAGGATCATAATTATAGATCTCATGATAACTTGATTCACTACAGACCTTGTCTGCCTCTACATCACCTAGGTCTTGCTTGTCTGATATCCATTCATCCACTGTTTCAGTTTGTTGTGACTGACTAGGGGGTGTTTGAGCTGTATTTACATAACTATGATGTACTGGACTGGTGGATGTCTGTACTGAATTGGTGGGTGCTTGTACTGGACTTGGGGGTGCTTGTACTGGAGTGGGGGCTGTCTGACTAGGCTGATGACTGGGCTGAATTGGCTCTATCTGTTCTTGGGCATCAATCTCTTCAATTGTAACATTTTGTGCTCTTCCCTTCCTAGTGCTGTGCTCTTCATCATCATCCTCAAAAACCATTGAAAACCCATGCATTTGCTCTCCTAAATCATCATAAACATTAAAGAATATTGAGAAAGATGGTGGTATACCTTCACCAATATCATCATCATCACCTTCATCAAATGATTCATATGTATACCTATTATGGGCTTCCCCATCATCAGGTGTAGGAATAACAGAAGAGCTAACATTGTGCTCAACTGTAATGAAAATTTCAATAATGGGACTCTTATGATTTAGATTGAACATCCTCAACATTTCTGTTTCATTAGCTAGAGTACCATACTGATCTCCACCATGCACCTTGTATTGCATATTGAGAGCATCATTTTCACCCCATTTAACTAATTTGCCAACCTCATCAAAAATCTCATTCATATTGCAATAATCCTTATCTAGCACAACTTTCTTTTGCCTTCTTAATCTATATGTCCCCCTTTCTGTATCTTTAACCATTTTCTAAAAACCTCCATATCGAAACAAAATGCATACAGTTGTATCACCTTCATCCTAAATATATAACAACATTTCAACATTAAATTCACCACTTCAAAATCATAAAACCCCCCAAAAACAACATATAACATGTAAATATCATCTCTAAATACCATTCAATTCTAACTCATAATTTCAAACCATTCAAACCCCTCCCCCCCCCAAAAAAATAGCATATAACATGTAAATATCATTCAAGTCAAGCTCATAACAGCATATAGCATATAACATGTTCCTCTCATCCCTAAATACTATTCAATTCTAGTGCATAATTTCAAATCATTCAAATGCCTCATCCTCTCCAAAAAAACAACATATAACATGTAAATACCATTCAAGTCAAGCTCATAACACCATATACCGTTGAACATGTAAATATCAACCCTAAATACCACTCAATTCAAGCTCATAATTCAAATCATGCAAGCCCCCCCAAAAAAAGCATATTACATGTAAATATCATCCCTAAGTACCAATTCAAGCTCTTAATTTCAAATAATGCAAACCTCCCCAATAAAACAACATATGACATGTAAAATCATTCAAAAATTATTTTTCAAATCACATACAACATATATATATGAATAAAACATGTTAAATAACAGTTTTTACATTGGAAAAACACCATAAAACATAGAGAAACTACAAAAACGACGACAATATACCAAAAATCATTCAAACAATCAAAATATTTCAAATTAGATCAATTGTAACTGTGAATGAGTGAAACTTACCACTGCATGATGACTGGGTTGATCTGGTTCGTTAAAGGCATTGGAATCCAACAGACGAGAAGATGTTGCGATTGCTCTATGGACCAGCTGACCTTCAACAGATCTCACGAGACTCCTTCGAAGCCCCCTCATGATGATTTCACCAAAAAGAGGAGGATGAAAGATGGAGGGGAATAGGGTTTGGCGACGACGCAGGGAGAGGGAGGTCGAATGTGTTCTGTTTTTTTGGGTTAGGTTGAGCATTTTTTTGTTGTTGTTGTTACACATATGAGGGCAATTTAGTATTTTTACACATGTGGTTAGTATATTAACTATGATTCAGCTAGGGTTCTTAATGACGTCTGTCTTAGGGGCATGAATGCACTAACTTAAAATTTATCAGGGGTATTGATGCAAAATAGAGTTTAACAGGGGTATCATGACAAAATTAATATTTAATAGGGGTATATATGCAAAAATTATTTATTTATTTATTTATTTAAATATGCTGCCTCTTTTGTTTTAACTTGAGATTACATTTTCTTTGATAATTAAATACTAATGGGTGAGTTTTTTTTATTAACTATTTGATTAAATTTCAATGGTTGAGATTTATTTTTTCTTAACATAGATGGAAAATTTGTTTTTCTTTATTTTTATCTTAAATCAAATTTTGTGGCTAAAAAAATCATCTTTCCATATGTTACTCCATCAAATTGAAAAGCCCCATCCTTAAAATATTCCGTTATTTAATCTTCAATGATTCTCTCTTAACCATATATATTTTAAACAACAACTCAATCCATAATTTTCTCATGATAATCATAAATAAATCTTACATGATTTTTCTCTTTACTCAACTTAAAAAAACCTTAGCCATTAAAATTTAATAAAAATCTCAATCATTATTATTTAATAAAAAAGAAGAAGTAATAACAACTTAAGACAAATGATGCCACATATACCTCATTTAAAATAAAAAAATAAAAAAGAAAGGAGCCACGATATGTCAACATTGACCAGTGCTACTTTTTTTTACAAATATTCGATCTCCGATACCATTTTTGCTAATATTCAATTTTTGAATGCTATTTTTGCTAATCCCCCTTTCTAATACAATCTCCATTCCAACCCCTCTCAAAAAACAAACCCACACCCTCGGTGATGGTCAACGTCTAAAATCCACACAAGAAAAAAAGGCCCACCGATCCGACGGTCACAATCCCCTCTCCACTTCATCACCTACACTTTTATCATTTCCTTCCCCTCCTCCATTTCTTTCTCACCAATTGCCGCCTCTAATAAAAAAACGAGGCCCTCACCGTCCACGATGAAGAGGCGGAGCACCGTAACCCCCTTATCGTCACCGCCTTCTCTACATCACTGATCACACAAACACACACACAGGCGGACAAACCCTGATTTTTTTTTGATGGCGATGATGATGTCCACGTCGACGTCGTCGTCGTCGATGAACGCCGGCCATCCGTCGTCGTCGTCTCCGACCGGTCTGAAGACCTACTTCAAGACCCCTGAAGGCCGGTACAAGCTCCAGTACGAGAAGACCCACCCCGCCGGCCTCCTCCACTTCTCCCACGGCAAGGCCGTCTCTCAGGTCCCTCTCTCAAACCCTAATTAGGGTTTCATTGTCGTCCGATCGGTTGTTTTGCCTGATCCGTCTTTTGTTGATCAGGTGACGCTCGCGCACCTCAAGGAGAAGGCGACGAACCTCCCGCCCACGCCGTCGTCTTCGTCGTCTTCGTCATCCGGCGGCGGACTCAGCGCCGCCACAGGGGTGCGGTCCGCCGCGGCGAGGTTGCTGGGAGGGGGGAATGGGAGCCGGGCGCTTAGTTTTGTAGGGGGGAATGGGGCGAACAAGTTCGCCGGTGTTGCTGGAGGGGGAGGTGGTCGGGCCGTCGCCGGTGGTGGGTCTGGCGTGGGAGGTTTTGCGGCGGGGGTCGGTGGGAGTCCGGGGAACTTTGACGGGAAGGGGACGTACTTGATCTTCAACGCCGGGGACACACTTTTCATCAGTGATTACAGCTCGCAAGACAAGGTAGGTCTGTCTCTCTTGACGGAACTCTTGTTTTTTTTTCTCATCAGGTTTTGCGATTTCAATGGTTTATGTTGTTTTTGTTATTGTTGTAGGATCCCATTAAGGTCATCCATTTTGGGAACTCGAATCCGGTGTGTCACGCGTTTGATCCAGATGCGAAGGATGGGCATGATTTGCTAATCGGGCTGCACTCGGGAGACGGTGAGCTCTTCCTCCTTTTCATTCTTACTGTTTCTGTCTTGATATCTGTCTGGCATGTTTTGATTGTGAATTCGGGGTTTTGTGTGGATGTTAGTGTACTCGGTGTCATTGAGACATCAGTTGCAAGACGTTGGAAAGAAGCTTGTAGGAGCCCAGCATTACAATAAGGATGGTTCCATTAATAACAGGCAAGTTTTTTTTCTGTTTTTTTTTCACCTATAGTTTGATTGATTTAGTATTGTGCTTGAATTTTCTTTATTAAATGGAAGTTGGGATTTAAATTAAATCAAATGAAAGTCCCTCAGAACAATAGAGATGTGGGATTTCTTCCATACAACAAAATGAAGAAAGTAAGAAACACAATAAAAAGCAATAAAAAACATTAAACAAATAAAAGAGGTTCCCAGCAACTGAAAATAAACAAAACCCCTTTACACCCATTTCCAATCCTCCCTATGAGTGAATTTGTCCACCCCAAAATCTTTCCAATCTCACAATAATTAGATGATGCTCGCCCAAAATGTTCTCATTATATGCTTATCTATCTTGGAAAATGCATTCATTATGTATGAGCCAAATACTCCAACAAATTGTGTGAGGGATAAATGCTAGGGATTTGGCTTTTTTACTTCGATCTCTTTTTTTCCCTCTTCTTCTCGAGCTACTCGCTCATTGTGTCAGCATCTTTGAAGTCGTCATTTTCAATGCCGAAAACACCTTGTCCCTCACCTGCCTACTTATCCTGCGATCAAAGAAAAGATTCTTCTTTAACAACGGGAATTGTGCTTGAATTACATGCGATCTCTTGATGCTTAAGGCTTAAACATAATAATGCCTGAAAAAAGTTTGTCCCAATCTGTTTATGTAGAGGTGCTACTGCATGCTTCATTGATTGTTAAATAGTCTTCTTGATCTTTACTGTCTTTTGGAAGAAGAGGAGGAGGTTGCAATTGCCTTTAGATGATTTGTCATTGCTTATTTTTCAATATTGGCTGCTGGTTTTAGCTATTCAAATGATGTTTAGATTTAAATCAGGAAGGTGCATTTTAGGAAAGAGGAGTTTTTGAATTTGTTTTGGATCTCCATATGTTTATATGATTGGATTAGAAATTAAAAATCCTAAAACGAGTTGAGTAGAAGTTTGGGGTGGTTTACATGAGAGGGCTTTACGTGATACTAAGTTTCATGTACCAGGAGATAGGATTTTGTAGATAAGAAGTTATTGGTTTCCCTTTAGCTCACTATCTCTAGTCTCATCTTTAAATTGTCCGCTCTCTACATTTGTGTGAGGATCAAATGTAAAACATTTTATTCATCCTTATCTGTGTAATGATTATTATGGAATCATTTTTTCCCCACTTTTTTTTCACCCAAACTACTACTCTGCTGTTCTTTTCTCTCCATTATTATCTATTTGTTATTGTACTATTTCTTTTGCAAACAAGAAGCGAAACATTTACTCCCTGTTTCTACTGCCATTAATCAATCACTAACTAATCCATTCCCAAGTCAGCTTGCAACTGGTATGGTATTTTGTTTTGGGACTAGTATGGTAGATACCTCTTCTACCATGTTGGCTCCCATAGGATGATGCTTTGATTATCTTTGTAGAGTTAGTATGCGTTGTTTACTTTTATTAAATCAGGAATTATGGAGTTAGCTTATGCGTTTGCAGATAAGTACTATGCTTCTCAACAAGTACTTTAAACCATCAAGTTTTTTTGTGAATCTTAAAGTGCTCCTGTTCACCACCCTGTTTTATCAAGATATAAGTGATCAACTTACAATGTTTATCATATTTCCTCATTAACATTTGGCTTTCAGAGCTTCACATTCAACTAGTATCGTTGAAGATCCTAACTGCCTATATGTTTCCTATAGTCGATGCACTAGCATTGTGTGGGTGCCTGAAGGTGATGGCGCCTTTGTTGTTGCTCATGCTGATGGGAATCTTTATGTATATGAAAAGGTAATTCTTAACTTTTCACCTTCTTTTTTTCCCCAATAAATCAATATGAGTTGATTTTTTTTTGAAGAAATATGAGTTGATATTATGTTTGGCATATTGTTTTTGTTTAGAGCAAGGATGGTAGTGGTGATTCTTCTTTCCCCATTATCAAGGATCCAACCCAATTTTCTGTTGCACATGCCAGATCAAGTAGGGTATGTTTCCCATTGTTGTTTTTACTTTTTATTTTGTTATGATTTATAGCCAACTCTAGTAAACATATATGGGTACTACATGATATATCAGACATTTATGAAATGGCGTGCTTTTTTTTTTCTTTTTTGAAAAAGTAGTTTTACCTTCATATTAAAGATGATGCCCCTTGAACAAGAGGAGACGAAGGATCTCCAAATAAAAGCAAAAAAAAGTTAAAACGATAAAAAATAATAAAACAAAAGAGAAGGGAAAAGCAACTCCTCAGTCCTCTCTCCCAAGCGCCTCTTACTGAATAAGTTTCTCGATTTATCTAGCATAGATTAGTTTGGTTGATTTTTTTATTATTCAATAAATTATAGAAACAATAAAAAAATTATTGTTTATAAATGTGATTTTTAGTCTTGGTTGTTTCCGATATTTCTTACTCATCCTAATGCTTCTGTCTGCAACACTTATTTTCTTCCTGTAATGGGCATTCATGACATTTTTGGTTATCTTCTACATGGAGTTTGTTGATTTTGTATGTAACTTGCAGAGCAATCCTATTGCTAGATGGCATATTTGCCAAGGTTCAATCAATTGCATTGCTTTTTCAACAGACGGGGCACACCTAGCTACTGTTGGAAGAGATGGTATTTATTTGACTCTAAACCTCAAACGTTTTTGCTTTATTTGCATCCATTTTACCTATACCTTCGATATGCATGTTCTTGCAGGTTATTTAAGAGTTTTTGATTACTCAAAAGAACAGTTAATATGTGGGGTAAAAAGTTATTATGGTGCTCTACTCTGTTGCACTTGGAGGTAATATTTCGTTTTTTGATATTGTTTGAGTTTTTAAAAATTGAATGCTGGATATAATTTGAGATTTACATTTAAAATAATAGAGCATGATTTTTTAATTACAAAATCAGTTATAAACCTGATGATTTATAATTTATACTGTTTCTCAGCCCTGATGGAAAATATATTTTGACTGGAGGTGAAGATGACTTGGTCCAAGTCTGGAGCATGGAAGATCGGAAGGTGGTGGCCTGGGGAGAGGGCCATAATTCATGGGTGGGCTTTTTTCCCCATGAAGTAATTTTTGTCCTTTTTTCTGTCTCATTATTTTCTCATATGTCTGAACCAACTGCAGGTTAGTGGAGTTGCATTTGACTCATATTGGTCATCACCAACATCAGAAGGCACAGGAGAAAGTGTCATGTATAGGTTTGGTTCTGTTGGTCAGGTATGAAGCCATTCTATATTTCTCTGTATTAGCTGTTGTAGATCATTGCAGATAAGTAACATGCTCGGCATATTTACGTGGTCCAAATGTGCTGGCTGGTAGATGTTTGACAGTTTCATAGTGCTAAGAAGTGAAGTTGTGAAATGTTTTTTAAAATATAAAACAGTTCTTCACCTCTTTTAGGAGGTTTTCACATTTTTTTTGACGAAAAATGTTGGAGCGACTATTAAGAAAATGCCCCTGAACTATAGATGGGATCTCCTCACATAAGAATTAAATCAAGAACAGAAAACAAACAAAAGGACCCCTATCAAAGTGGATCACCCCTCAACAAATAACACAAGCTTCTCATGCTCCAAACCAATTGTTTCCCATGATGGTGGGTGTTTCCTCTTCTAAAATTATGATGATCTAACTTTGAATACTGTTGTTTTAAATGTCCTTTGGAAATTCAAATACTGTTATTTTTCATGGTAAACAGTAAACACTAATCTTATTTATCATTTATTTCTGATCCGAAGCAATTCATGCACTTTTTCAACAGCACAAATATTGGCTTGTTTCAATAATGCATATATTACCTGTGGTATACTATACTAATGCTATTCTTCTAGCTATGGTACAACACACTATTTGAAGTATGCACATGCCAGTTAGTTCTTTGGTTAATGTTAATGGCTTGAAGAAGATTCTCTTTTAACTACCTCCTCGCATCTTTTTCTAAAAAAAAGAAAAAAAAGTAACAAAGAGAGAAAAAAAAAAGAAAAAGAAGCTAAAGATTCTCCCCAGTTGCATTTGTCCTTGTACATAGGAGAAGGTGGGAGCTTAGCGCATTAGCTATTACAGTTTGTAAAACTCTGTTAGGATGGGGAAATTTGGTCCTTATCTATAAAGGGGAAAAAGAAAATTAGTATGTATTGTTGGGATAGTTGTCTGTGCGACGCCTCGCCTAGGCGGTCCAGATGGGCCTAGGCGACCGCCCACCTAATGGCTTGTTAATTAAGTGGGCGTCTGGGCCCGCCTACCCCGTCCTAATCACGCCTAGCCCGTCTAATCTTTCGCCTAACCTAAAAAAAAAAAAGAAAAAAAAACACGATCGAAAGATTGAAAATCACCTACCATGCTGGCCAACGGTGCAGCGAATTCTCCCGGTCCCAAGTGAGTATTTTTATTTTTTATCTTCTCCCTCTCAAAATTTTTGAAATCTTATCTCATAATCTCTCCCCCCTTTTCTCCTTCTTTAGATTATATTTATTTTGTTGAAATGGACCTACACCAATAAATTACATCCATGTGTTCTTTATTTATAAATAACACTCTTCATTTTAAGTATTATTCCTGAAAAAATTAAAGAATGTATAAGCAGATAAATAGCTTTAATATAATTACCAATTTAAATAATAAAATCTTAATTAAACGTCGCCTAGGCACGCCTAGGCGGCTGGCCACCGCCAGGCTCGCCTAGCCGTCCAGACAACTATGATTGTTGGAAAGGTATAGAGAGAGAACCTTGCAAAACAACAAATTCTTTGCCCAACCCATTTGCATTATCTTAACTGCACTGATTGCACTATCAATGAAGAAAGTCTCTCTAGCTGCCAACCAATGCCGTCTGAGGACTTTTCGTTCTCTCTCCTGCCTAGAAGTTGCGCCCCATTTTTTTAGAGGATTGATGTCAAGTTGACAAACTTTTATATTATCATGAGGTTATTGTGAAAACTTTTGTTTGAGATATCTTGCATAACTGATCCATTTTGATGGGATAAAGCTTGCTGTTTTCCCTTTCTTAATCACGATATCCACAATATAAATTAGAACAAAAAAAGGGTATTCAGATCATTCTCCAAGTTCATGTATATGGCTTTTAAATTGGGAGGATGTTTGAGCTTTTTGTTGAGTATTTAAGATTGATTGTCTGTTTTTTATTATTATCAGAATTTACCCATCACAGTTCAAATGGTTCCAATAAAAACAATCGTGACTAATGTGATTGTGTGTTAGATTCCTAAAAGGTATATTTACTTGAAGAACAGCAACGTCTAAAATCTCATGTCTACTTATGCTCCTTCAATTTACCATCTCTACTGTCATTTGCCAAAGGACCATTAGAAATTTTGCATTCCTGCTCAAATAAATGCTCCTTGTTTTCAAAGGTGGAACCTCGCATTTGGATGTCATACGAGAGACTATGGCTAGGTTCATAAAGGAACGGGGTCGTTATTGTGTGTGGCCTTGTAGGGTGGATTTTAGGGGAGGGGCTTTTGTAATTGAAAGAGTAATTGGGGGATGTTTTGGTGCTTGCACACATTTTGTAGCATGCTCTTCTACTGCTTGTGATGGCGGCAGTTTTTCCCCTCATTTTCCTTTCTTTATCTATCTCAGACTTTGTACATGTGATTGTTTAAAACTTTTAATAATATCATAGTACGTCTACTGTTTTTCTTTTGTTATTCCCGTTCTTCCTGTCCGACATTTAATGTTCCTTACAGGACACCCAATTGCTTCTATGGGACCTGGCGATGGACGAGATTGTCGTCCCGTTGCGTCGTATCCCTCCAGGCGGATCACCGACATTCTGCAGCGGAAGCCAGTCTGCCCACTGGGACAACACCTGCCCCGTGGGGACTCTCCAACCCGCTCCGAGCATGCGAGATGTCCCCAAACTCTCCCCTTTGGTCGCCCACCGCGTCCACACCGACCCCCTCTCCGGCCTGGTATTCACCAAAGAAGCGGTTCTCACCGTCTGCAGGGAAGGTCACGTGAAGATCTGGGCGAGGCCGGGGAACGCCCCGGAAATCCAATCGAACGCCTCAGAAACCGCGCCCAGCTCGACCACGAAAGATAGGCCCGTTCTACTGTCTGGTAGGGTCAGCAGCAATGCTGGTTATAAGCAGCAGCAGGCGCCGCCATCGACGCACACATAAGTGAAGCTCTCTTCAAGAGTTTGGTTTTATATCAGTTTTTTTTTATTCCTTTTTTTTTTGAAAGAGGAGTTTTTACTCGTAACAGAGGTGTATTTTGTGTTTATTATGTAGAAGAAAAGCTGTCAATCAGTGTAATTTTTTTTTGCTTCCTCTTCGGCAGCTGAGAGAAATAATGGAACTATTTCTGCTCCTGTAAAGAATCATAGTGGCATGTGAACTGCTTTAGTTGAGGTCATTAATCATGTTTGATGGTACACCTGCAGCTGCATTTGCTGCAGATTTAATGGATTTTGGCTTCCCAATAATGGCCCTTTCTTTTTGGTGGTTTCCCAGTAATAATAGTTCATTGTACTGTTGCACATACATTTCACTAAAGATCTATTTTTTTTCTGTTTTTTGTTTTTATTTTTAGAAAGGGCCTAAAATGATATAGAAAGGGCCTAATGGTTACATATGCAGTGACAGGTCCCTAGGAAAGTTGGGGCTAACATGGGACTGTGGACCCCTTTTTCAGTATTGCTCTGGTGGGCCGTGGGCACCATTAGAATCAACCTTATTTTTATTCACTAACTAGAATCAACCTTTATTTTACCCCTTTTTTTTTGAGTCATGAAGGGTATATTTTTGGAAAAATTACACTTGTTATTTTTGTAGTTACTTTTATAGACTGAACATATTCTGATTTTTTTTATGTATATATATATTTATATAATAAAGTTAGGGACAATTAAATGTTTGATTTTTTTTAAAATAATAAATTTTATCTAATGGGATATATGATTTGAAGAAAATTAAATCGTTCAATTACAATTAAATAGATTTATTTTAAACAAATTTAAAACATATACTTCACTAGAGTTATACTGTTATAGACCTCGTTAAATGATTATGAAGATTTATGGATTGTCCGTGTAGACTGCGCTCATATTAAATAAGTGAATTACACTCATGAACAAATTAAATACACACATACTTATATTCTTTTATAAAAGATTATTGACATGACATCTACATAAATTTTCCTATTTTGTGGGTATTTACAGAAGTTTTAGTGTATCAACGCTTAATATTTTTTGGGCAAGTATTTTTCTTGATCAACTATCAAATTGTTTTTTTTAACAAAATAGCCATTCCAATAACCTATTTAATTTCAAACATTAAATGATAGGGTTGCAACTTGGGTCGGGTTGAACCCGAACCCGACGGGTTGAACCCGATTTTTACATGGGTTGGGTTGATCAAATCGGGTTTGGGTTCGACTTGGCCAATTCGGGTTGACTCACAAATCGGGTTGGGTTCGGGTTGACCTCACTCACAACCCGACCCAACCCGAACATGTAAACTAATAGTTAAAAAAATATCATGGCCATTCATTTTGTAGCTTCTAATATGGATATTCCAAATTTTAGGTAAATCTAGCTAATCTTATGGGTTGAGTTGGGTTAATTTATTTAATTTACACATTATGTTAGAAATTCGGATTGGGTCGAGTTGATTCAATTCGGGTTGAAAATCAGGTTGGGATTGGGTTAGTCCAATTCGGGTTAGGTCGGGTTGGGTTGGGTTGGTTTATTTAATTTTGGATTGAGTTCGGGTTGGTCCAATTCGGATTGCAAATCGGGTTGGGTCGGGTTAGGGTTGAGTAATTTGAAATTCGAGAATCCAACCCACCCGAGTTGCAGCCCTATTAAATGATAATAAAACCAATTCCTCATTTCCAACTCAAAAGCATCCCAGACCAAAAAAATGAACCAACAAATGGCCAGGCAAACCCAATAATCAATATACAAGAAAAAGAGAAAAAAAACAACAATCGTGTCATCAGTGCGAGAAAATAATGCTCTACATTACAAAAAGAATACAACACAAACTTTAAAATGAGAACAAAAAAAAAAAAAATCTTTTAACTCACAGAGTTCATTGAACTTTGGTTGCTCTCTCTTTGCACAGCATATGCCACTCTTGTATTACCGCTGCCTGGAGAGCACGGTGCTCTGCCTCCTCCGCTGTTAGGGTTGATAATGTCGAAGGCCCTTTCGTCTTTTCATCTTCTTCTTTCTTCTCTTCCTTCTTTTTCTCATCTTCAACGCCTTCCTCCTCGTCCGAATCTTCTACTTCTTTAGGTTTTGAAGTTTGAGGCGGTGGTTGGGCCGCCTTAAGCAGTGCTATCTGATCCATGGAGACGCGTAGTCTCTCCACCGCGGCTTCCTTGACTTCTTCTTCGGGCATGTATTCGACACCCCCATCTGTTATGTCATCCAGCCAGCCTTGTAAGTCGGAACCTATTTCTTTTATGATCGAGGCGTCGGATGCGCGGACCACAAACTTGCACATCATTGTCGTCGTCTCATCTCCCAAATCCATGTTTCTGCTCACTTCGCTGGCTCCGAATATCATCATCCCCAGAAAGCCGCCATACCATGTTTTTGCAGCAAAGCACAGCTGTTCAAAGGGTTAAACATCAATTTGCCCCCGTTTGTTTTGTGAATATGCAAGTGAATAGGAAAGCATAGGCTTATTCTAAAAAGCGTCTATTTAGTATGGATAAACTGTAATAGTTATACCATGACAAGTTAGAATAAACCCTGATAACTATACTTAGGGGAGGTAGGCATAGTTTATTCACATCGCTTCAACCAAAATTACAACTACATTCTAAAAGGACAAACACAAAAGACAAAAAAAAAAAAAAAAAAAAAAAACACAAAATCATCTAGTTCTCTTCTATCCCCATGTAACCATTTTATTCCTGGATGAAAAATCACACGGGGGGAGTTCAAAGATATATTAAAGTTGCGAAAGAATTAATACTCCAACAGTGTTCGGAGACCTCAATCAGCTTTCTTGGTGAAATAGGATGTAGCAGGTCATTGTAAAAAACTTGATCCATATTCTAGCTATGGTGCAACTTATTAAAAATAAACAGAAACAATGTCTTGATTGCATCATGATGAGCATATTCAAACTATAGAAGGGGAATGGTGAAGATCTGCAAATAAGATTCCATGAAAGAAGGGAAAGTAAGAAACTTACTTGAAATCCTGCAACTGTCCGAAGAAAGTGGGAGCACACACGATGGAAAGGTTTAGATGATAATGATTTAAGTCCACTGAGAAAAGGAGAAGCCCCACTTTGTTGTGCAGCTGTGGCCATGAAACCACTCCCCTCATAAATGTATGCACCTGTGTACTCAAGTATAGCCGGTAAACTTGGCCAAAGACGGAAGTATTCAACGGGGGAGATTTTGTGAGGCAGAAGGAGGTCGGTCAGGGGGATTTTGTAAGGTTGACATCTCAAAATAACAGGCTCTCCAAATTCAGGCTTTGATGTTTTTTTCTGTCTCATGACTATATCATCTTCCGCATAGTCACCTTCGCCATAATCTTTTGCTCCACCACTTCCATAGAAGGGATAATACAATACTTGAACCCAAAGCGCACATCTCTCAAAATGAGAAACACCCAGAGTCATGCTGCAGAGAACTGGATCCTGGATAAATTAAAAAACCATTTCAATAAACAATGAATTCTAACTCAAGAACTTACCAAAAAAAAAATCCTAACTCAAGATTACATCAGTCAAATAAATAAATAATCATAAAAAAAGCCATAACAACATGATAGAGTTAAACCTGTGAAACAAGATTACGCAGTTGCCGTATAGCTTGAGAAGATCCATCCATGAAATACAGTGCGCCAGATAGACCCACTCGAATATCAACCCTCTCAAGTTCCAATTCCGTCAAATTAAGAACCTGCAACATATAATATAATTAGCAGGGAGAGAATTATGGAATTTCATCTCTTATAACTGCAGAATTGGAGGATTCAATGTAGATTTACTAATATTTAAGTCCCAAGGAAGAAACCTAAGGTGATGATATGATACAGATTAATCAAGATTACTTGAGCTCCAGCATTAACTAGAACGACGAATTCAGAGTGATTTCTTTTCATAATCTTATGTTAAAGGAGAAGGCAATTTTTTTTAATGTCTTTTCGTTGTTCATCCTTTAGCTTCACTTATGTTTGCATAGTGGACTCTTTTAGACCGTAACATTCCTGACAAGAGAGATTTCATGATTCCATATTGTATTAATTTCTGTGTATATTTTTAAGTACAAACCTAAGCCACATGTAATGAACCAGATGCGATATCCTGAAATAATTTGAAGTTATTTAACATTTATATATGAACAACATTAGAATGTGGTTCGCTGACTAGTTTCTCACAATATTGTTTCACAATTTGATAATCTATACTAATAAACGAAGATGTAAACAGAAAACCGATTTCAATATATTTCTCATAAAGTCTGCAATTTTATTATTGGAAGATACTGGGCAATCAGGAAAAAAGTGCAATGCACATTTTTCACACTCCCTGTGGAAACACACATGATCAAGGTTCATAAATAGAAGACGGAAACTTCATTCAATATAACATTGAGCAATAATTGAACTTAATTAAATCAGACAAAACAGAGAGAACCTGAGGTTCACCTTAAGATGCAGTGTGACCCTTCCATCCATAGAGTCTGCCAAATGATAGGCTTCAATGTAACAAGGGTCACTACTTCCAGTGAGAGTATATGCACTTGGAGGCACCTTAAGGAAAGTAGAATCTATGCCCTTTGTAATCAATAGAGTTAATTCACTGGGATCTGGCCTCCAGAGCTCTTGAATGGCTTTGTGAACCAATCCCTCCAGTTTTCTATCCTGAGCTGTAGATGCTTCATAAAACTGTACTGTAAGTTTGTGGTGGCTAAATGGATAATCTCCCCTGCTTTCACCAACACCTGCCCATCTGAAATCAATGTGGCAACTACTTCAGAGGACCAAATCACTCAGTCGTGCCAAATAGTACAGACAAAATTATAATATATCTTGACCATCTTAGTCAATAAACATACAAAAGGAGGGAAAACCCATTTTGTAGTTTATTCAGAGGCTCCACATTTTCTGAATTTGCATGGTATCAGAAGAAGTAAAATATTGGTTCACATGGTAAGCTATAATTTGATTATCTCATCTTTCAATTTGCTAATAGGATTCACAGGATGGATATCTTGATTACCCAAATTTAGTTCCAGTAAAGCAATGTTTTGTATCAGTCTATTCTGTATTATATTATACATTACCATAAATGTCTAAAGTAGAATTAAAGTGGATATTGAAATTTTTTTGCCAAAAAACAAAGGAAATTTGCTCAAATATTATACAATCAATTAGTGGGATTCCATAAGTGGGACACTCCTCATGTCCCATTTCCTCTTCTTTCTTTTCTTTTTCATTTTTTTTCATCATGTTTCTGCATAAGTGGGACACTCCTCATGTCCCATTTCCTCTTCTTTCTTTTTATTTTTCTTTTTTCATCATGTTTCTGCATGTAATCTATCAGTTTTGAAACAAAACTGAGCGGAGACCACGATTCTCCGAAAAATATATAACACACACAATCAATTTGCATTGAAACTCTTCATCGACCTAGAAAAACACTATTAGTCTTGAAATTTTACCCAAAAACAAAGGAAATTTGCTCAAAACGTTGATTAATGTAGTATAGTTCATCATTGTGTTATTCACTTAATATCCATTAATTATACAATCATCATTCCTCCATACAGTTTGTAACAGATTTTTAAGTGAACAAATCACTCTTTTTCCTTCTTTTTTTCAATCTTTAGACCCTATCTCTCTACTCTCTATATGTATCACTCAATTCTCCCGTGTATTTCCTCCTCTTCTCTTCCTTGCATCTTTAAATCTCTCATAGATTAAAAAAACAAAATTCCCATCTCAAACCTTTAACATCATGCATGCAGAATTTTCAGTTATTTCACAAAGGCAGGAAAACCTTCAAGAGATTTGGCAGGCATTCTAACCAGGCATGCCAACATGCAAAATTCACTTGGTCAACTCAACCCCATTCTCCTTATACATGCAGACCCATGCACAAACAAAGACTACATAATAATTCATTGAAGAGTCCCATGTCCACTATTTTAAGGTGGTTGGGTCAGACACTTGGGGGCACTGGGGTGTGGGTATCAATGCTAACTACCAAGAGTCACACGAGGAGGTTTCTCATTAGTCATTACTAAATATATGTTATGAAAGAGACTGAACACCAACCTGTTGTCTGGGTGACTCGTCACGTACTTAACTGTTTGCAAAATAAAACGACATTGATGCTTGTTTACAGAATCTGATAGACCATTATTGCGAAATTCTTCAAGTTCTTTCATCAGAAGCTGTCCTGCCCTGGCATTCCGTGATCCTAGATGCAGTGCACACAAAAGAACAGCCTGCACATCTTGAAGCCTGTTTGTAGAATCTGCAGTTGAATCTATATTGAACAAAACCTTGTGAATATTTGATAAGAGAATGTTCAATGGATCTTCAGGATCATCAGCTAGAAGTGGATCCAGTCCTTCCAGATCAAAATGTTCAGCAACAGCCCAAATCAATCGTGCACAGATTCGCGGGGTGTGTACCTAACAAGGAATTGTTGAACGCTCACAGGAAATAAATAATTGTATCCCATCTCTTTTTTTTTTGGAAAGAAAATTTCGGAGAACTTTTATTATAAAAGAAGCCTCAAACAATGAAGGAGATGAGCAATATCTAAACTTATGAGTCATACTTATATAACTAAGATATCACACTCTTAATTGCCTAAAATTGGTATGAAAGAAAGCAAAAGAGATGATGCCCAGCTATGTCATGTACATGACATGGATATGATATGAGAAAATGCAACATGATGTTTAGACATTGGCACGGAATGGGTATCCCATGTAACACTTTGACACCATGTAGATGTGAGGCCAGCAGAAGGAATAGAGAGACAATGTCCGCAGAGATTTCAAGACTTAGTTGAAGACATCTTTACATAAAAATATTCACAAATTATAAATTCTTCTATCTCATCTCTTAAATACAAAAAAAAAAGACAAAAAAAAGAGAAGAAAACCACAATAAGACTATCCCATGCAGAATCAGGTACTTGTCTATCTGTATTCAGTGAATGACACTAAACCTCTGTTAGACAAGTATACAAGCATCATATCATAGAAAAAAGGTCCTTTTCAGGAAAAAAATAATAGAAAAAGTTAACAAGAACATGAGATAATCTAACACAATAACATGCATAACAATAACCAAAATATGGACAATCTATCATTTTCCTTTTGATGAAACGAGAACAAACAATGCATGTTCAATGGTTTAAGCTAGATTTAAGTTGAATATATTGTACAACTCCATGAATCACAAAACCAAGTATTGCATAAGAGAATTTTATCATCTTTCTTTCATACAATGAAAAATAGTATTCTATATCGTAGGTGCATATGCCGAGAATTGTACTCACCTCACGCAAATCCCTGATAAGCTGAAGTTGTAAATTCTTTAACCTTGTTTCATTCAGAATCTGATCCTGTGAAGCTCCATCTTTAATAGTTTTAACACCTCCTCTAGTATCATATATGTGGCATAGCCTAACAAGCAATTTCAAATAGCAATCTATAGCGTAGGTGCGTCCATCACAGTCCCATTTCACACAAGGTTTACAAACTTCCACTACCTCCAAAGCTGACTCTGTCCAATTCAGTGCACCATAACCAGTTCCATAAGCCAGTGCTCCAATTACACGACTCTCTGTACCAGAGTTCTTTTGCTCAGGCAAGGGGAGTGATAACTGAAAGCAACTTTCAACCAATGATGCAACCAACTCCTCTCTAAACAAGCTTTTACTCGTTATACTATTAAGATCATCCTTTATCCTCGCATCCTCAAAAAGGGAAGCAATGTCGGTTCCTGGAAGAGGTTTCTGACCTCTTCTTACACTCTCTTTTGCGAAAAGATCAACACAAAGAGCAGTTCGACAGATACATGCCAGAGCATGCATGCGATCTGACTCTGCCCTCAGGTTCCTCACCATGAGAAGCAATCTCTTAAACAGTGACACCTGAAAAGCAGAATGAATGTAACAGTGTCATACAACTCAGATGAATGGGTTACGATCATCCAGTAAATGCATCCCATAATCAACAAAGGTCCATGTTGTGATTTTAAAATTGAGATTTCTGCTTAAACACCAAATGGGTTCCATAAAAAGAACATCTTTTTTACACACAAATACATAAATCAAAATTTCAGCAAGACAAAGGACCCAATTACCTGCATATGAAGATCAAGAAGGTGCAAATTCGTAACAACGGCCCTGACGATGCTTTCCCTTGCAGATGAGAACTCCTGTCGGTCCCACAACGTCAAGATCGCAATAGTCGATGTGGACGCCCACTCGGGCTTCCCACCAGGCACATCCGCAAGCGACAACATATTGATCCCGACCTCAAAAATGAGCGTGGGATCCAGTGATGACGCCAAGAATGGCACGAGGTGAGACACGATGTCAGAAACCCCGACAACTTTCTCGGCATTCCCCAAGTGGGTCTGGTCATCCGTCTTACCATCGCCCCCAGACTTGGACAGCTTCCGGAAGACATCGACGGCCCCAGAAGCCACAGCCTTGGCGGCATACACAAGGGGGTAAACGGTGGACCGGAAGCTCTCGATGGGGAGGAGCAGCGACCGGGCCATCATGGCGCTCCGCTTCTTCCACACGAGGTCGACGGTGGAGGCAACCCACTTGGACCGGATCGCGATGGAGTTCTCACTGTCGACAAGCTTGTCCCCGGCGAGGCGGCTCATCCGCTTCGACTCAAACTCCTGGAAGAGCCGCCCCACGGCGTCGAACGCGGCACGGGAGACCGAGTCGGAGGGGTCGAGCGCGTTCGACGCGATGCGGCCCCACCAGGAGGAGAACCGATCGAGGAGGTTGACGTTAGATTCGCAGAGGAGGACGAGGTCGTCGCGGGCGAGGAGGGAGCCAAAGGACTCGGTGGCGGCGAAGCGGAGGTTATCGGAGGGGGAGTCGAAGCAGGAGGAGATCTCTTTGGGGGAGGAGAGGAGGAGCTGGTGGAGGGGGTGGGAGGGGAGGGAGGAGAGGGAGGAGACGGCGGCAGCGGAGACGTCGGGGTCGGGGAAGAGGAGGTCGGAGCGGAGGGAGGAGGAGACCTGCGGCCAGAGGTCAGGGGGGATCCTGGAGGAGCGGATGAGGTCGAAAGCGAGCTTCTTGGAGACGGCGGAGGCAGGGGCGGAGACGATCTCTTCGACGGCGGTGCGGGCGAGGCTGGAGACGTCGCGTCCGGCGGCTGAGTGGTGGAGGGACTGGAGGAGGGCGGAGGACTGCCGGAGGGCGTCGTTCGAGCGGAGGTCCGCCTGGATCTGCGCGAACACCAAGTCCATCGAAGCCTCTCTCTCTCTCTCTCTGGATCTCGTTTTAGGGTTTTGGTTTTACTGGGTTTTTTTTGTTCCGATCGGAATTGGTGGCAGACTGTAATTTTAGGGAAATGGAAGGTCAAGTGTTGAAGTAGTGGACAGAGTGGACGCCATTTTTAGAGAGAGAGAGAGAGAGATCTGAAGATGGAAGAGACGACGAGGAAGACAGGATCTGATAAGTTGTTATGGCGGGACAGGTTAAACTGAACAAGTCACCGAGGGACTACTTTTCGAACAAAGGACTGTTTTTATAATTATTGAAATATTAGGGAGTTGACTGTAATTTCGTTCGTGCAGTTAAACCCTACTCAGAATTTTTGTGAACCCTAAAAAAAATCGATATTTCTTTGGTTCATCGCAACAAAACCCTAGTTTCAAAACCTTTCGAATTGCTTCTCTCACTCGCTCTCTATCATACACACACACACAGACAAGGTAATTCATCTCTAGAAGTTAAAAATGGTGATTTTTTTTTTTGATTTTCAATTAGTATATCTGAATCAAAATTTTCAATACCTCTAATTGTTATTCAAAAATCACTTTTTTTCAGTTCTCGTGAGACCCAATATTAAAAAAAATGAATGATTGACCTCCTTGTGTTCTTTTAGTATGGGATTTGAACTGTCTGATTGATGGTGTTCGTTTCCATTGTGTGCAGAAGATGCCGAGGACGAGCGTGGTTGAGTCCCCTGGATGCCCGCCGTTGAGGGTTTTGACCACCGATGTGCTCGGCCTCATTAAGGGTTAGGACTTCTCCTGATAGAGGCATCTGTTTTTTGTGTTTATGAGTTGCAGTGTTGTTGCATTGTGTATGCAATTTTTTTTCTTCTGAATCTGTGGCAGTTGTTGAAGTCCGGGAGAAGCTCGGTGTCCCGAAGGTGGTGGAGACATGGGGCTCACCAAATACTTCCCAATCTGCGCTCATGGCTTCCATTGCTGACAGCAAATATAACCCGGTCTGTTTTAATTTGGGGAGTCTCTTTTATGAAGTCTTTATGATTGATTGGCAAGGGTTTTGGATTAATTGGTTTTACCGGTTTATATGCAAAATTGTCATACAAGCACTTATTCATGGACATATAATGCATTTTTTTTTGTTAGAAAATCGGTGCCCCCCGGGGTTTGATCCCTGACCTCCTTATTGGATGGGGGGGGGGGGTGCTAGCTGGCTAACCCAAGCTCGGTTTGCGATGAATAATGCATTTGCCTGCTAATGTATTATAAGTTGCAAAGATATAATTTTCTAAGATGGAATGAACCCAAGTGCCATGAAATTTTGGATATGCGAGAGATTTTAAAGCTGAACGATTCATTTCCAAGACAATTTTCTGTGGAATCTGAACAATATAATTGATATTGAAAGCCAAATTTTCCTTATTGACTGCTTAACACTCCTTTATGCTCTGATTTGTAGAATAATGTATCTATACGTTGTTATTTCAAATGTATTTACTTTGTTTATTTACTGTTTTTTTTTACTGAAGAGGAAATATTATTATTTTTTTGAGTTTTTTCCCGTCTTGAATTGTTGATATTTACCTTTTCCAATTGTGTCCTCTGTTATGATACTCTAATCTCTTGGTAGTGTTCAATGGGGCAACTCTATGAGCTATCTCAGTATCTAATTTATATTCATTCGCTCATATTTGGATGCACTTGTGCAGTTGCTGGCTGTTGCAAGGAGAAATGGACTGGTGAGTTCTTTCTCATGGATGTCTAACCTTATATGCCATTTTGGTTTTCGCTTCCCTGAAATGGTTATGTACATGCATATGTAGTTATATACATGTGTACACATGTGTATGTGCACATTGTGTATAATATATGTATATATACACACATATTGGTTTTGATTATGTTGATTTACATGATTGGAATGTAGGTTGAGTTGTTTAACCCTTTAAATGGAGATGCTCTTGCTAGTGTTAGAGTCATTGAAACTAGTTCCACACAACCTGCCACCTCTGGGGATGATTCTATTACCGGGTTGCATCTATTTAAACGAGAGAAGCTGGATCAACAATCCAGGTGGGCCTCTTTATTCCTCAGAAGAAGCAGACACTGCTTTTTTATTCTGAAATGAATAATAAAATAATTCCACTATGCATAAAAAGCACAGCTTTATATTTTCTATTTAGGTACTAAGAACACTTAATCGAATACATGTCACAACCTTCCAATAATGCTAGATCAGAAGTCCTGAATTTTTTTACTTCTGAAGATCTTGTTCGGTATATTTTGAAGTTTATGTACTTTTCCAGGTCTTGCACACTCCTTGCTTGTACAGAGAATAGGAAAGCAAGCCTAAGGACTATTGATCTGAGCAATTTATCTGCTGGTTCCCAATCGACTGATTCCCCAAAGACGTGGGATATCAGTGGTGCTGGTAAAGTTTTGTGCTGTGCTGTGGATGGAGATGAAAAGTTTGCCTTGTTTGGAGGGTATGCTCTTTTTATCGATAAACACTCTTGGATCTGATCTGTGATTTGTGGAATTTCTTGTTATGCTTAAGCAGCTCCTCATGCCATTAAGTTGTCACAGTGGTGATGGTTTCTTTTGTTTATCTAGTTCAGGAAGGGTATTGAAGTTAATTTGTGGGATCTTGAAAACTGTACTAAGACGTGGGCTGCTAAATCTGTGAGGCATTTTGTCCTTATATTGAGCTTGCTCCATTGGGTTGTTTAGTTCTTTCTAAATAATTTGTTATTTATACCTTTTTACAGCCTCCTAGAAACAGCCTTGATTTATTCACTCCTACTTGGTTTACTGCTGCAACATTCCTCTGTAAAAATGATCATCGGAAATTTGCAGCTGGCACCAATAATCATCAGGTATGCATTCTCTATGAGACATGAATCCTTGTCGATTCTAAAGTAAATAGAGTTTAACTAAAGCAAACATATCAATTTGTTTTAGGATCTGTACTTCGATTGAAAAAGGATGAAATTTATAAGTTATGTATTCTTCGAATTATATGCATGGATGGAATGCTGAGCTAGCTTTAAACATTGTATGTCTATAACAGGTTCGCATTTATGACATTTCTGCCCAAAGAAGACCTGTAATATCATTTGAGTTCCGAGAAACTGCAATTAAGGCTGTTGCTGCTGAACTAGATGGCAACACGGTTTATGTGGGAAATGGCACTGGTGATCTTGCTTCATTTGATATACGTACAGGTATAATTTATCAGTTCTTTCCAAAATTTGAGCGATACATATTCAGATTTGTTGATTTGAAGAATCAGGCTTGCAAAAATCTTGTTTCCGTAAATGGCCTTTTTTTTGCCTTTCTAATGGAAGTGGTTATATAGATGATTTCACTGCATGTTCAGTTCATATCAACTGCATCAATGTATTTTAGTATGTGCAAATGAAAATAAAATAAAATAAAATCTTTCTTTTGATAGGGTGGGATTTCACCTTATTAAAATTGGCACACATCCAGGAAAAGGAGAGACTAGATGTCAGGTCACAATCAATTATCCAGTCACTTAAACCAACAGACATTCAGTGAGACCCCACTTATTCAATGACAATCCTTTCCTTCCCCAAAATTAACATGTTTGCCCCAAAAGGGCAATTTCTCCAGGCCCTTATGCAACCCAAAATGCCATCCCAAATGTTTTCCCAATAACATTGCCTTGGAATATCTTTTTATTCACATGCTCCAATAAAAAATGTGTGGTATCATCTGGATGAAGCTTCCTTTAACACCTTTTCCATTACTCTTGTTTGAGTCATGAAGGATCCAACACAAATCCGAACAGATGGGAAAGAAAAGCTTCTGTCACATATAACACTCAATCGGACCTATAAGGACATTTAGCCATAGATCTGTGTACTACATATCCTTACCGTAGACATCTTTATATTGTAAGAATATTATTAGTGTGCTTAGATATAGCTATATGTGTCCATTGTACAATGGAATTCGATTACGAATACAAATCTACTCATTGTTTTATTACTATTTTACTTTATGTTAACAATTTGTAGTCAGTTAAGCTCTTTTTAACAGCTTTTCGAATAATATTTAATGTGCTTTGGGTCTTACAGATATTATTGTTCTGAAACTCTTGAATTACTAGAAAATGTTTGGGATATGATTGTTTTTCTCATTAAGTCGTGGAGCACAAGTCTAGCGGGGGCTTCGCGTGTCATGTATGTAGGGGGGAAAATCCTTATTGAGGATTAACTGTTATGTCTTAGTCCTCACCAGCTAACGGGTAGAACCCTCGTCTACCGAGGCTCGGTGAAGCCTTTGTGTGGGTCGGAGTCTTGTTTGTTTCCCTTCCGGGCATTTGCTATGATCTTAATACAATCTAGGCACATGCCTATCAAATTTCAAAAAAAAAAAAAACTCTTGAATTACTGATGAAAATAAATTTTCCACTGCAGGAAGACTGTTGGGATCTTTTGTGGGGAAGTGTAGTGGAAGCATCAGATCCATAGTAAAGCATCCAGAGCTTCCTGTGCTAGCATCTTGCGGTGAGTTGAATGTTTTCTTTCTTTTGATGCAGGGCATCTTTTGTTGATGTTTTTTTCTTGTTATGAAACCTTTTATTGGTTTTACAAACCATTGTTCTTAATTGCTATGAATGCATCTCAGCTTTCTGTTTCTTTTTCCTTTCTCTCTCTTCTCTTCTTTTTTTGAGAATAAGTGTTGGGGATGCCTCAAACAAAAGGAGACGAGAGATATGGAGACAAGAGATCTCCGAACAAGATTATAAAAAGAAATAAACCTAAGAGAAACCCACCCCTGGGGGATAACCCCTACATCGATGATCTTTATACCTTACAACACAACCAATGGTTGAAGGCGATGCCCACTCCTAGGATCATGATGACCCAAGTTCTAAGAAGAAGTGTTGTCACTGCCCAAGTGTTTTCCACATAGGTTCTATTATGTTGGAAAATGCATTCATTGTGTGTGGTACAAATGCTCCAACACCCCGCATTAGGGTTGATCCATTGAACATTGACAAGATTACTATGCCCGTTTCGTTTTCTCCCCTTTCAGAACTATCTCCACATGCCTTCCAGTTTGCCAAGGGAGCACCTAGCCTAAGGCTGAACCCACCTTTTCCCAAATCTGAGCGCCAAAAGGATACCCAAAGAAAAGATGATCCCTTGCTTCCTCTTCCCTACCATAAAGCTCACAAGTGTCATTACCATCATGTGCCCATTTCAACCAATTGAATTTGGTGACAGCCTTATCAAGGGTGAGAATCCACAAGAAGCTCTTCAATGAAACTGTACATGAAGCATTGGATCTACATGAAGCTCTCTTTACTTCCCTTTCTGTTCTGATTTAGCACTTGGCTTCTTTGTTAGTAGGTATCTCAACTACTTCCGGGGCCTTGTTTATGTTTCTCTTTTTTAAAACTTTCTGCATGGAACTTTACTCCCAATTTTATAAGTAAAATTTAGTGGTAGAGTTCCTAATCCAAAAAAAAAAGAGGCATGAATGCAATGTAGGCAGCTGCATAGATGCTTCAACTTGTATTGCCATCTAAGCACAGCTCACATTTAATGTATGTGTTAGGACCCCTGAGCAAGTGCCAAGCTCATATTTCCATATAGTCCTGCACATGCTTTACAGCACCATTAAGGGCTGTAGAAGTATACAATCCAGTCCATAAAAGTCAGGGCATGCACCGTCCCAAGTTTTCAGCTGATCCTGAAAATTAAGCCCCCCAGCGGCAATTGAGATGTAATGCAAAGAACAAGACCATACATTGCGTGCATAATTGAGATGTAATGCAATGAACAAGACCAGACATTGCATGTACTCACTCGTGACAAGAATATGATCATGCAACTCCAAATCATGGTTAGAACAACACACACATCTAGAAGCCAGCAAGATTTCAATAGCATGAATAGAGCTCTCCACTGGAGTCTGGAATGTGACTAGCCATGGCCTATATGGAAAATAGAAATAATAAGGAGCTATAGAGAATGCCAGATCCAGTGGTGAATGTGGATACATGAGCCGGTAGTATCAATAGCCTTCCATGCACTATGAATAGAAGAGGCACCATTGGTAGAAGGTTTCCTAATTAAAATGTCAGGGGTAGGTGATGGCCATGACCCAAAGTTGTTAATAAGCCCAAGTAATCAGGAAGGATAATATCTTTGAAAAATCAAAAAATTATAAATGCCATTATTCTGTAATACTTCTATAACTTGAAGATGTTTAACATCCTAGTCTATCCCAGAAATAGCCATGACCAGTCCAGTTTCCCCTTAAAAATTTACTTTGGCCATTGCTGAGTAGACAGTGAGTAAACATGCAAAAAAAGATATCAAACCTCTCATATCCCACGCCATGTTCTTGAACATTAGCACAAATGAAAAGTAAGACCAAATAGAATCTTTGTTGAAAAATTTTCAGCATCGTTCAGGTCGGAAGTGTTAAAGAATAATTATTAGGAGAATATTATGTCTTTATTATAATTATTATGTTATTATTAGTTTCCTAGTTTCCTATTATGATATTTTAGGGTTTCCTTTGTGTATCTATAAATAGAGTATTTGACTCCTCTAATACAACAACAATAATTCTCTTTTCCTTTATTCTAACATGGTCTCAGAGTCACCTCGAAAACCTTAGATCCACAAATATTTTCTTCTTCTTTTTCCCCGCTCTGATTGAGGAGTCGTTAATCGGAGCAGGGAGGACTTTTGCTACCCATATTTTTTTCTTTTCGTTATTCTACGCTTCCACTCGTCTTTGTGTGCTTCACGCGCAATCCTCTTCTCCTCCTTCTCCATCTGTTCTTCGTTAATCATCATCGCCCTATGTGGTTCTTTGTCCTCATCCAACATCATCAACCATAGTTTCAAAACAATTCACCATTGAAGATGTCAATACAAAAATCACCCGTTCATTGACTTCAGTTCCTTGAGTGATGTCTCGGCAAGGTCCTCCGCAACAACATCCAGGGCATCACCAAACCCGCCATCTGCTGCCTCGTCAGGCGTGGCGGCGTCCGTGTGATCTTCCTCGAGACCGTCTCCGTGGCCTCGCGCACCGTCATCTTCGTGTGTCGTCATCCTTGTGCACTGTCTCCGTACGTTGTCATCCTCGCGCACCGTCGTCTACGTGTGCCATCGCTGTATTCGTGCACTGTCGTCTCTGTTGCGCCGTTGTCCTTGCGCACTGTCGTTTCCGTGCGCCGTTGTCCTCACGCACCGTCGTCTCCGTGCGCCGTCGTCGTATTTGTGCGCTCGTCGTTCTTCTCTTCCTTAGATCTCTGTCTTCCTTGAGATCTGCGCTCGTCGTGCCGTCGTCATTGTCATTCGTTACGCTTCGCCATCAGCGTTTGCAGTGTTGCATAAAGGCTTCAGTCGTTTCTTCTTCTTCTTCTATGTTCGCGCGTCTCTCGTTACGCGCCGTCCACGTCGCCGTTTGTGTCGTGCTTCTTCTTCTTTGCTTGTGGTACCATCGTCCGCGCGCCGTCTCCGCTGTCTGTCCGCGTTACACGCGCCATCCGAGCGGCTCCGACTGACTCAAAGAGCGGGAGCAACTTCGACTGACTCAACGAGCGGGAGCGACTCCGTCTGACTCAACGAGTGGGAGCGACTCCGTCTGACTCAACGAGCGGGAGCGACTCCGGCCGATTCAACGAGCGGGAGCAACTCCGTCTGACTCAACGAGCGGGAGCGACTTCGACTGACTCAACGAGCGGGAGCGACTCCGTCTGACTCAACGAGCGGAAGCGAAGAGATGCACCCATCCGCACCAATCACCACAAGCCGCCCGTCATTGTCGTCAGCTTCCACCACCATCTCATTTTTGTGCAAACTCCTTCAGAGTTTGAGAGGGGGTGTTAAAGAATAATTATTAGGAGAATATTATGTTTTTATTATAATTATTACGTTATTATTAGTTTCCTAGTTTTCCTAGTTTCTTTTTCTGGTATTTGAGGTTTTCCTCTATGTATCTATAAATAGAGCTTTTGACTCCTCTAATACAATAACAAGAATTCCTTTTTCCTTTATTCTAACAGGAAGTACAAATGAATATCTGATAAACTCCATACCCAAAATTGCCCCTCCATGAACTGGTCAAGAAAGAGTGAACCAAGCACCATTGATGTTTGGATCCACCCTCTACAGAACCCCAAGGGAACTTTGAAAAAAAAGCTTCCATGTGCTGCATGGCTGGGTTAAGTTATTGTAATTTGGTACTGTCATATAACATTTGTCAAGCAAAACAAGTAATCTACATAAATATATATATTAAGAATCCAATCACTAGTTTTCTTTAAGTGAACTAATTCATTTTTATTACAAATAAGATCATCCTTAATTATGAATTTTTATTCCTTACAGCACCTAATTTTGTCAGAAATATTATTGTTCAAGAAATTCAACTGTCAAGGTTTATTTCAAAGTCTAGGTGTGAAACAGATCAACTCATAGGATTTGAATCATAATACTACCACTAACTTGATTTTGATATCATGATTTTGATATTGTCATTGTTACCACTAACTTGAAGTTGTTGGACTCATTTTCTAGGTCTTGACAGTTATGTACGATTTTGGGATACCAGAACAAGGCAGCTTCTTTATGCGGTATGTTCTATTTATTTATTTATTTTTGGTTCACTGCATCATTATGAAATGAGTAATGTTACAGTCCTTTTTCCAAGTCAAATCCAGTCTGCATGCATTTTGATTTTTCAAAAATAGCATATATCATCTAATGAGGTATATACTTTTAAAAATGAAGCATATATTCCAATGAATTATATAGACTCATTTATAGACTTTTTTTTTCTAAAAAGGTATATTCCTCATTACAGTGAGTATATGTGGCTAATGAAATATATGGGATTGGAAACATGCAAGAAATAAGACTAACACCGCTCTTATGAAATTGACCATGTACCACTATTATCACACGCATATATTCTGTTTTTTTCTTTTTTGTTGTGTATTTTTTTGTATGCATTTGTTCGTTTTCTGTTGAAATTTGTTCTATGATATATTTTCATTGGAGCTTTGACTGATATTATGATATGGAAACTTCTAATCTAGATAAGATTGTGTGTTAACAAGATTTAGCTAGGGGCCTTTGATTTGAATAGTTAAATAACTCTGGGATGGTGAGCTCCTTTTGGGATTAACCTTGTGTGTTTACAAGGTTTATCATGTTATTTCCTTTTGGGCTTTCTCCTTTATTAACATAATGAGGGCATCGGCCTACTGTTTTCTTCAAAAAAAAAAAAAACTCTGGGATGGTGAGCTCGCACCATTTAGAGAAAAAAAGGGATCTGTAATCTTCTGTCAGTGCATATTTTATTTCGGAAATGAGTAGAGAATTAAAAAAATCTACGGCTGCTTGCATTAGTAGTATAATAGAGTGCTCCTGATTGTCAATTCTGGTTGCCCGCCAAGAGATTTTATTTGGAAAATACATGGGCGGCTATTTCCTCTCATCTTGGGTTGTTATAATCTTGGAATTTTTAATCCTCCATCCATTATGGGGAATCTTTGGTTTGGTGTAATTATTGGGGGCAATTTCTACGGTTTTCCTACTTCCCTCTTTCTCGTCTCCTCTTTTCTCTTCTTGATTTAACTTTGTAAGAAGACCCCTCATCTCCTTTGGGAGTTTATTTTTAATAAGATTCTCCAATTTTTCTCAAAAAAGAAAAGAAAAAAAATCTGGTTGCCCACTCAATAGAACTCTCTTGCTATCCACTCATTAAATGATTTTTGTACACTTATCAAATGTATACACTGTAGTGTATTGACTGAATTTGATTATTGACTGCAGGTTTTTCTTAAACAGCATCTCACGAGTGTTGTGGTTGATACAAATTTCAGTTATGAAGGTTAGATTTCAATGGCTTGTATAATAAACATCATCTTATTGGCTTGTATGAGTTCAGTGGCTTTATATTATCTTGAGGTTCATACCAAATTAGTATATCAATTATATGTTGTATCAGTCCTTTCTTTGATTGAATTGAGTGGGACGGGACCTTTCTAGGAATTCCATTCTCTTCATTTCTTGTTGCATGATGGTCTTTCAAGGCCTAGTTTGTAAGGGAATAAGATTTTGAGGATAATTTATCTTAATTTTAGGGGATAAAAAATCTATAGATTTTGTCCGAAAAAATCTGGTTAAAAAATGGGATAAATATTATTCTACCCCTTACGCGTAATAATAAATCGTTATTTTCAATCCAAAATTGGGACAGCTGTCCCTACTTTATCCCAAGTTTTTCGATAACGAACATGTTAAATTATTGGGTTTTTTATTTTTGAGTCCCCATAAACCATAGGATTTAGTGATCGATCTCTCACTTATTGGTATTTTGGTTTTAGTCCCCAGATTTATAGGATATGTTCATTTTTAGTCCCTCCCAGGACTAAAAAGAAAATAAAATAATTTAGGGATAGGTCCATCCGAGGGACTAAAAAGGAACATATTCTATAAATTTGGGGATTAAAACCAAAATACCAAAAAGTGAGGGATCGATCACTAAATCCTATGGTTTATGGGGACTTAAAAATAAAAAACCCTAAATTATTCTTTAAACCGCCTATTCTGTTATTTATCCATTTATCCTACCACTTATCCTCTTGCCAAACCAAGTCTAGTAGCGTAATCATTATAACAAATGAAAATTTTCATTAGAGTGCAATGAGTTGTTGAGCTTGTTAATTATACAAAAGATATTTGTATGGACTCTGAATGCATATCCAAAAAATTTATCTAATATTTGAATATCAAGAATTCAGATGTGGATATCAATCTATGCACTCCGAAAAATATCTGAAATTGTATAATTATTCAATAATCCTGCATGATTAATTATTGTACAATTATATATGTGTGTGTATATTGCTCAAATTCAATTATCCCGCATCATTAATCTTAAAAATTTAAATACTATTGTTTTTCTCTTTGTATGATCCCTGAAATCTTGATTATAGTTCTCTTATTTTTCTATTATGTCCTTGATCACCAAAGCGGTTTTCATATTTAGACTGGTTAATTATCCAAAAAATATCTCTATCACTTGAGATCCAAAAAAATCTATATTCAAATATTAATACCCGTATCCAAAATAATTTAGGATGGGATAGGGTATGGGATCCATTGACAAGTTTAGTGGTTCCATGAATCTCTACATCTTCCACATGTAATGAAACCTTGTTCTCTTTTCATCTACAGAAACTGCAGCCAATCCTTCTGATGAATCAGGCAAGGTGCTGTCTGTAGACCACACTGAGGATGGAGATGAAGAAGATATTGAATCACCAACAGAAAGAAAGATGTCATCAAAAGAAAAGAAGCGAAGCAAGAAGAAACACAAGTCGGAAGTCCAAGGTGACAATGATCCTCATTTGGAGCTGAACAACATTGAAGCTGTTGAATCCATGAATGAAAACACTGGTGAACGAGGGCAAAGGAAGAGGTCGAAGCACAGGAAAAGCAAGCAAAGAAATTCAGGTGACGATGGTGGTAAGGATGATGAAGATAGTGACAGTGATGGGCAATGTGAGAAACTCAAGCACATAAAATTAAAGAAACGACACACGCTTTACGATGGCGATGGTGGTGATGGTGATCGGAAAAGAAAGAAGAAGCTCAAACACAAAAAGTTGAAGAAAAGAGTAGATGATGGAGCTGACGATGATGAATGTTCATTAGTTTTGAAGAACTTGATTGATTAACTGAATCAGTGTGGCTTGGGGGAGCATAAGGTGAGTTCTAATGGGACCATGGAAGCTTTTTAAGCCACTTCGTTTGATGAATTCTCGTATTCATACTACGCGGGTATGGAGCAAATTTTGTAGGCAACTTCCTATATACTGGTAATTTTTATTGATTTAATATTGTGTGGATTTGTGGTTAGGGAATTAATTCAGTCTGCCGTTGTTTTACAGCTGATATAAGTTCATTAGTATGCATTGTGGATTGTTTACATCATATTTATGGTGTGTTACGAAAGTTAAAAAATATTCTTTGACCATTCAAAAATTAGTGTTTACCAAACAAGGATGAAGAAATTTTTTTCCATCACCTTGTTTTTGTTTTATGTTGTTCATGGATGGCCTACATTCTGCAATGGTTGTATATATTGAGAAAAATTATATAATTAGCCTCGTGTTCAACCCCGTCAGTTCTCATTGTTTTTCTTTTTTTAATAAAAATTATACTTTGTCCTATTAGAGTACACAATGTTTATGAAGTGATGTATATATTGATATATATTAGTGTATTTTTTTTTTTTCATATATTTTTGGGCTATGGACAAGCTCCAAAATGAATTTGAGTGTATTAATGTTCCTTGTAACAATCATGTAGCTATGGGCCGAAAGTGATACAAGAAGTGAAGAACAAAAGTACAACAAAGATAGGATGTGAAGAGAAAGGAAGTAAACCAAAACAAATCTCTAGGGTGAATCATGGAGTAGAAGAGGATTCTACTCCGCCACACCCTGAGTCCATCGCCCTTCCTCACGCCATGATGCGTCGTGAATTCCACCCTCTGTGCGCCGCCAAGCGCCCGTCCCCAGTCTCCAACTAGTCCGGTGAAGATATCCCAGAGATTCTCGAAACAGTAGCGTTGCCCGCGGAATATAGTCACGTTTCGAGTTGTGCATATCGCCCATGGCCCTGTTGGGATGAGACATCTCCTCACCTCTGCCGAAACCGACGTATCCTTTTTGCTAGTCAGCTGCAAGACTGATTGTCATAGCTCCTCCATGAATTGATTGCACAAGTTGATCGAGGCTGCCCATGACACGGTAGACCAGAACCTGTTAGCCACCAAGCATGAGCAGAGCAGGTGATCCACTGACTCCTCTCCGAGTGAGCATAGGACACACGTGGAAGAATTCAGTGCCCACTTGGCTCTCTAGCATTTTGTCAGTACCTGGCCTTGGTATGCTAGCCACAGAAACGCCTTGATTTTGAGTGGTATCCGAGGTCTCCAGATTTCCGTCTGTTTCATGATCATTAAAGCATTGGAAGGGGCAGAGTGGACCAGCCAGTAGTAGCCTGTCCTCGCGGAGTAACCTCGTGATGGGTCGACCTGCCATCTCACCTGGTCCGATGAATTGCCGAAGAGAGTAACCGTGCGCAGTATCCCCATTAGCACCTCGGCTGACACCTCTCCTTGGCTGGACGCCTCGGCGGAGCCGGATCCGCCATGCTCCAGAAGCCTAGGGATATGAGAACCCTGTGGAACGCCGTATCTCTCCTGTACTATGCGAACCCACAAGGCTTCAGGCTCGAGCAACCACTTCCAATTCCATTTAGCTAATAGGGATGTGTTCATTTTTTCCAGCCTCCGAATGCCCAACCAACCTTTGTCTCGAGGGAGGCATACCATCTCCCATCGAACCAAATGCGGTTTGCGAATCTCCCTGTTTGTCCCATTCATAGAAACCGCCTTCGGATAACATCCACTTTGTGAATGACCTCTTTCGGCATCTGAAAATCGATAGGTAAAACACGGGAAGGCTCGAGAGAACCAACTAGAGGAGGGTGCACTTGCCTCCGCCCACTCCAGCCTTCATGCCTCTTCTCCATCCTATCAATCACGGGGAGCCAATCTGCCTTATGTAATTTCTTGGCCGTGAAGGGGAGACCAAGATGTCGAATCGGGAAATACTGAACTTCACATCCCATGACTGCGCCAGGTTTGCCGCCACCTCACCCCCAATGTTGATGGGCAACATCGCACTCTTTCTGAAGTTGATATGTAGTCCTGATAGGAGACCAAAACACTTGATCACGAATCTATAGCCTTCAACAACCGACTGTGAAGGAGTACCGAAAATGATGGTGTCGTCCGCGTATTGGGATATGTGAAGTTTAGTCCCTTCCGTTGTGCCTGCGAGCCCCTCGATCCACCCCTCCGCCGCCACTGCTTTGCACATAAGACATAGTGATCCATGACTTGATAGAGTTTTTTTTTTCCATGTAGTTCATTAAATCCCCCAACCCAACCTAACCCCCCACCCTGTGTTTTAAACCCACTGTCTTCTTTGGGCCTTGTTGGCCTATCTCTAGTTTAGTATTAGTTTATTGTACTTGTTGTAAATCGGGACTATCACCCTGTATGGGCCTTTGTGTACCAAAAAAAAAAAACTCTAAATAATGAAGAAAAACTGATATATGGAGTAATTTTTTAATGGCTTCTCCAAATTGATCATCTGAGGGTGCTAGACGGCTAGGGTTTGAGGTTTGATCTTCTCAGCTCCTTATTGGATGAGGGTGCTAGCCGACTAACCCAATTCTTTTATGTTCATTTTCTAAACATTCAAATTCACAAATTCCCTATTGTTTCATGAATGAACAAAGAGGATAATACAAGAATATTCTTAATCCTCAAAAACTAGATTGACTTGAATAGTTAATTATGCATTGATAGGATAGAATAAACCACTGTGGCCATACCCAAGGAATGCTGTATAATTTATTTATGTTTGTTCATCTAAAAACTTATATTATAATGAGACACTAAAAGACAAATTTATTTTGACATAGGAATAATAATCAAACAAAAAATCATCTATTTCTACTATAAATATTTTGTATGCATATAAGCTATCAACCAACAAAACCTGTTAATAAAAAAATTAAAATAGTAAGGCTCCCATTTTAGTAGCCAAAGGAGAGCAAGAATGAGATGAACTATTTTAAGAGCTCAGCCAATATAGTGGGAGATTTGAAAGCATTCTTTGTTCTCATTGAGCACAATTTCTTTTAGAAAATAGCCTCTAAATTTAATTAGATCTTAGGTGTTTGATAAAATCTTGATCTCTTCTGATTCCAATTTAATGTCATTTGGAAAAACTTTTTTTGTCTGATGACAAAGAAACCCCAAATGCACATAATGTAAGCCTGGAAGAAATCAAACTCGGAAACTGTGAGGAACAAACCACAATCTGAAGAATAGTTCATCAGATGATCAGATCTTGAGGGACATACAACTAAATTAAGCCTTTCAGAATAGTTCATCAGCTGATTAGATCTTGATGGACATACAACTAAATGAAGCCTAAAACATATCCTTTCAACAAACACATTTGGATCAACTATAACAAAATCCCTGAGCTGAAGAATAGTTCATCAGATGATCAGATCTTGAGGGACATACAACTGAATTAAGCCTTTCAGAATAGTTCATCAGCTGATTAGATCTTGATGGACATACAACTAAATGAAGCCTAAAAACATATCCTTTCAACAAGCACATTTGGATCAACTATAACAAAATCCCTGAGCAATTGTTTTTCCTCATGCCTAACAAACTGATATTTTTGGCAATATTAAAACTGAATTTGGCCCCTTTTATCAAAATTCAGAATCAAAACAAACCCTGTATGTCATAATCTGGCGGGCGAAGCATTCCAAAGTCTTTTCTATGGTATATGATTTACTCACAGGAATTTCTGCGGGACTGGATCGAAGTCATCCATGTCAAATTTTGTACGTTCTTTACCGATCTGCAAAGCATTGAGATGGCTTAATAATATAGGTATGCAAATGAAAGGAAGGACAAGAGTTCACTGTGTTGTGGAAACGACCTTGCTCAAATATGATGGATCACATGAAATTTGTTCATCGTATGCCCTTATCTTCTTCGACAGTGTCATTATCCTGACAACACATTTACATTAACCACAAAAAAGTATGTATAATATTTCTACAGAAAAGAGAAAAAAAATGTTCATTTTTGGAAATGATTCCATAGCTTAAATACATGGCAGGTGACAAGATAAAAAAAACGGCAATGAACAAAGAATATGATGTTTCAACTTATAAACAGGGAGGTAATGCAACCATAATTTTCCATGCAATCAAATTATGATATCATAGACAATTCAATCAACATGAACAGCATTTACAACCATTTAATATGATACTTAGCAATATGAAGCGAATCAGCAATACATCAGGAACAAATAAATTACCTTTGGATTGACAAATCAATGTGCTCAACCATCTCACAAGTTTTATATTGCTCAGGATCCTCAATGAAACTGACCATTCCATCTTTCTGGTTAATTGTAGCAAATATCTCACCATCTTGAATCTAGGAAAATGTCAGAAAAAAAAAACATTTAGAATTTAAACCTCGGTGTAATCCTTGTTACAGTGGGACTCAAATGTTTACAGTGCAAGACTACCATGCGGAGCACATGCATCTCTGCTTCCTTAGCTGTTTGAAGTTGAACTCTCCTGGCTATATCTTCAAGAGACAGGGTAAGGTATGTCTGAGTCAATCTTTGTATACTGCGCTTGTAGAGAGAAGATACCACTTGCCTTACTAGTCCAAGATTCTTGTCCTGAATATAAAAAAATACACCTTGTCAATGTTTCATGGAAACCCCACATTAGAACGAATCTGAAAACTGTCCCTCACACGGAAAATTACCATAAGAAATCATAAAAGAATGTATGCGCAAGCACATCATATGTTTTACCATTTAAAGATTACACAATTGCATCTTCACATTTACAATAAATCTTTAGTTATTATATGAAGCAGGCAATGAACATGGAACTTGACACTTTCATAACAAAAAATCTAATAGAAACAAGAATAAGAGCACTGGTACGGATGATATACTCAACTCACATTTTCAAACTTCTCCCGATTTGTCTCGATACAGCTCTCCAGTTCAGAAAACTTTCCGGAAGCATAGCTGTTGGCCAAATCAACATAAGGCTAACAGAGAAAAAGAAAACATGAAAAAAGTGAGCAACTGACACCAAGAAGGTACAGAGCGTCGTGCATTAGCTTTCACCAAAAACACACACAAAAGATGAAATCAATTAAAAAAGGATCAAAGAACTCCAATCACAAGCGTGATCAAGTCCACACATGCATGCATGAGTACATGTAGGTATAACAATTCGACCTGTGTCATACATAACTGTTCCACAATTTGAAATAAAGGTTGTGTAAGTGAATTTGTTGACTTTCTAAATAATTTGACCAGAAATATATTTTTAAGGGTTATTCATAATGATATGAGACAGTCGTATCTCTGATAAAAGAAGGATTTATTTCTATGATATGAAATTTTTTGAGTGTTTTTTTCTATCATTTTAATGGAAAAAATTATGCATATTGCTTCATAGCTGATATATGAAGAAAATAATAATTTATGTTTAAAATTTGAATTATATCTGCAAATGTATATTACTTGATCCATGGTATATGATACAACCAAAATATCATGTCTTAAAAAATATACTTCAAAATTTTGAATAAAATAATAATTTATGTTTAAAATTTTAATAATATTTTAACCAATCTCAATTTACATCCGGATACGTTTATAGATTATATGATCGATGATCCATTCATTTTTATAAACAATATAGAAGAAACAATTGAAGATACCAGGACAAGGACAGGAACCACCCCCACCCACCCCCCAACACACACACACACACACAAAGTATAGAAGTGAACAACTTTCCACTAAATTGGGATCACAGAATTGCAGCATTACCTGAGCATAGTTCTTTAAATTTCTCTGAGCAGCTGAAGATGAATACTTTGGTAAAGAAGGAACCTGCAACAAAAAATTCTGATACTCAGAAACATGATTCACTGTAACATGATTAAATCACAGCATTGCCCTAGGAAGCAGTTAAAGCAAAACATAAGAAAATAAAATAGTAAATGATGCAGAAAGGCCGGAAATCAAGAAATTGTGAAACAAAAGAAAGGATGATAAATTCAAGTATAATATTAAGAAATTTATTGCCAAGAAAAACCGCAAAGAGAGGTATATGTAAAAATCAGTCTGCTAGATCACATTAACTCCAATGCCTAACTGCCTGCATTACCATGTTGATCACCAAGAAATTTCCTCACAAGCAGTACTTGCATTTTGATTGTTTTTATGTCATAATCATGCAATCACCTAGAAGTACTAGCAAATGGTTGAAAATGATCAACAAAAGACAATAATACAACAGAAATTTTTAGTGACAGAGGTTCTCTCAACTATTTATTTACAGTGAAAGAGTGACAAAATATCAATCGACCTGACAAGCTTGAATTACTCCTCTATTATCATTGTTCTGAACAACAGTAAAGAAAGGGAGACATACATTTTTTCACAACAATAGGTTGCCTGTTAATATACATGTTTATCTTAATACGTTATATGTAACATAAGATCATTCCATTTGCTATTTCAGGAAACAGACAATAAACAATATCATATTGAATAAAGCACGGTTTTAAAAACATTTCCTTCTGCTAACAGAATTATTACATAGAAATAGTACAAGAAAATTAGTTGCCAATACCAACGTTAATCATGTAAAGAGAAAGAATAAAATATTAGGAAACCTGTCCATTGTAAATAAGATAAACCAGAATATATTTTTTGTATGCTTCAACAGCCATTTGATTCAGTTGAGCCATTGGCGCAGTAACAGCCTGCAGAAATTATAAATATCATAACTACATGATACACCAACATGAAATCCCAAGAGATAAACAATTAATCCACATAATACACACATTATGGAGACACTCCAAGGCCTTTTGAAAGCGCTTTAATCCAATATTTATCATTCCCCTGTCAACCAGATACACAATTGTCAACAAGAATTTTCATAATGCGAGATGAAAAACAATGCATTCCTCTGGTTGTTGAATTAAAAAAACGTGATAAAGAGTTTCAATAATAATAATAATAATAATAATAATAATAAAAGATGAACTGCAAGATGTGTGGATGTCTCCCGAGCTGTCTAGAGCAGGCAGGTTTTTCGTGAGCATATAAAGGAAACAATGACATCGTTTCATGTCACAAGCCAGCAGGATGGCTTGATACCCACACCATGAATGCTAGGTCCAAAGTGGACAAAAATTGAAATGCATCTATTCAAGGGGGCAGCTTTTATTAAAGAATATAGACCATTGTAGTCAATCTAATGAAGCTAAATATAAGATATTAGTCTTGTCAAGGAAGTTATAGATTGACTCTATTTTAGTCTATAATAGCATTCCTATATTTTCAAGTTAACGGTCTTCCTTCAATTTAGAGAGTAATATCAAAATGCAAGACTGACCCATAATAGAAGTAAAGGAAGAAATCCCTTGGCTGATCAACCTCGATAATATCATCACCCAAAAGGCTTAAACCAGCTTTGTAGCACTTTGCTAGTAAGCAAAGAATAAGAAAGTCTGGATGTAGACTAGTCAAACGTTCAGATGAGGATTGAAGTTTACGAATAGCAGTTCGCAAGGGAACTATTCCTCGAATTGGCATCTGAAGCAATATCACTTGATCCTTGATCCTCTTACAGACAGAAATAACTGCAACAAAGAAATAAGAAATAATAGTATAAAGAAGTAAGCATATTTGATTGCAAAGATTTTCAGGTAATCCAACACTAGTATGGATTTTTTTATATTACATTTATCAGGTGCCAAGCGTATTTGTTCTGCTGAGCAGGTATCAACAAAGTTGGAAGCAATGACAAGGAATTCTGAAGCTTGCTCTCGCACGATTGTTCCAGATGATGCAGCCTCCCTGTGCACCATTTTGTAACGAAGTATTAGATATAGTATAACATAAAAAATTAAAGCATCACCGTATAATATCAGCGATAGGTAGCAACGAAATAAAAACTACGATCAAGTTCTACGAGTTCTACTCCTATCATATCATCAGATCATTTATAAAGATAAAATGTGTTTCCCATGAGCAATACATTATGCGCTCATATTTCAAAAGAACATAATGTAACAATGCTACATGTGTTTTAAAACTTAAATCAAGACAAACAAGATTCTCTGACTGATGCTTATGGCTACATTTTAGATCTTAAACAAAAAATAATATCTGGCACCTAGTATAACTTTTTTTAAAATAATATCAGGCTGGATCCAACTCAAGTATGCTGACATACTAAATTGCCTAGGAAAATATGGAACACATGTTTTTTGAAGAATGGTGCTCCTGATCCCTTGACCTCTTTCACACAGGTGGAAGGTGTTTACTGACTTAACCACAGCTCGGTTCACAAAATCTGGAACATATTGCACGGAAAACTGCTTATCACGTATTGCCCAATGCCCATATTAGATACTGCTTTTCTCTAGAGATGGTTTGGATAGCTATTAAACATTTATAAAAATTACAACATATCTTTCAAATTTGGAGAACTATAATCAAAGCAATAGAAGATTTATACCATCAAAACATGTTGATTGTTTACCGTAAGTACCAAGTATGATAACAGTATACAAACATGCATACCATTCTACAGAAATGATCTAAAAAATTGGAATCACTGCAATTACGATAAGTGCAACTGAAATTTGCAAACAAAGACTAATTCACAATATATAGAAAATGATAACAAGAACAAGTGATATGGCATTTAGTCCACAAACTAGTTCAAGCCACGTAACAATACACATCAGTAAACTATTCTCTTACAAACCTTGTTTACCTAACGCACCAAATTATTGATTAATTCAGGTATTAAAAGTGTACTTCTTGTTAAAAATTCAATTCCCATTTAAATCATCTCTCATTAACAAATAACAATACACACCTTATTCGAAAATTCATGTATCAAATGAATTAGATATGTATCAAACGCATAATATTTTCAGAAAATATATATAATGAATGCACAATAATTTTTTCTGAGAAAAATATAGGAGCACGTAAAGTTGTCCCCGAACATAGAGGAGACAAGAGATCTCCTTACAAATTAGATAAAAGGAGAGAAGAAAAAAGACACACAAAGAGGGAAGGAAACCCCTTCCCAAAAGCTCCCGAAGTCATATCTCCCAAACCATTGATTGCCCATAATGGAAGATGGTGTGTCCAATCCAAGAATTATAGTGACCCAATCTCCTAAGTAACAAGGATATCGTCGGTTATTGATGATTTCACTTAACTTCAAATATTAAAACTTGAAATCAGAAGATTTGCCAACGTTTTGATGTTAGAGAGATCATGTATTTGATTTAATATTGGCGATTTTACACATCACAATTAATTTTCTATTTAGATACTTTTCCCAAATTCTCCCCAAGCTAAACCTGAGTATACGGTTATACCAAATTGTGAATATCCACCTCGCGAATTCCAGACTAGTGACAAGGTTTGCAAACAACAAAAACCATAAGAATTAATAAGAATGTCACAAAACTACAGCTCTTCCAACTAATAAATACAATATCAACTAACTGAACTCCCCTATAAATCTATGTCTCAAAGGCTAAACACTAAAAAAAAAAATGCTTAATCATACCGTACAAGAACATTATCCAACATAGTTCACCAAAGCAAAACAATCAACTACACATAACGACATCGATCATGGAACCCAAAAACCTCAAAAATAAAAAAATATCCAAAATCCAAATAATAAAAAAACAATGACCCAATAGAACCAATTCTTCAAACAACCTCCTAAAGAGCAAAAAATATTCACAATTCAACAAACCCACATCAGAAATAATAACAAAAAACACATTTTTAAAAAGAAAGTGGAGGCGTTACAGAAGATAGAGGTAACCCAAGGAGTGTTTGGAGGGGTCGAGATGCTCAAAGAAGGGAAGCAATTGGGAAGCCTGGGAGTGAAGCGAGTCCTCCCTCTGCTTCAGTAGGGAGTGCAAGTGGGTCAAATCTTCTGGAGTTCCTGAGAGGGCCTGCACGTGAGCCACTAGGGCTTCGATCGAATCCTCCATGATTAGGTCGATCGATCGATTGATCGAGAGAGAGAATGAGAGAGGAGAAGGGGTTGCAGGGTTTGTTTGTATTGGTTGAATCGTGACCGTTTGATATTCACCGTCGCAGGATTTATTTGTGTACGTTGAATACATAGGTTTGTTTGCGTAGGTTGAATTGGGACCGTTTGATCTTTATCGTAGCACACAGGTATATTTGTGTTGGTTGAATCTTGACCGTTCGATCTTCACCGGCGCAGGCCTATTTGTGCAAAAATGACATCTCCAGCGGTGGTTACTCAAATTTTTTCATCATTAAATATGAGTATAAAAGTTGGATAATACAATCATAAATTCAGTTTATAAGTGTTTTAAATTTTTTTAAAATAGTATACATCATCTCATCTAACAAGATATATTTTTATGAAAAATAAAACATATGTTCTAATGAATTTCATAAATGTATTTATAAAGAATAAAAAAAATTATATAAACATATATATTGTTAAAATGAGTATATACTCTATGAGATTGAAAGTGGGGCTCAATAAAAATGATGGGTAACAGCAAGTTTCTAATGATGTGTTTTCAATCATTTACTAAAAACCTTTTAAAAAAATTCTTATTTTATAAGTAAATGTCCCGTCAAATAATATAATTATCGATGTTATGATTGTTATGAGAGCTATACAGTTTGATTAACTTGGTGGTTTCTTGAGATAATTATATATAAATTCTTGAATTATAATATGTATTGACAATGAGGCATATACTTGGTTGGTGATGTATATATATCTTATTTAAATTTTTTGATATTTTAAAAAATGATATACAATTTATTAGAGTATGTATTTCATCTTTTATAAAAATTGAGAAATGTTAACGGGCTTTGCAGGGAGGGATGTTAACAGACTAATGATGCATTTGGGCTTTGTTGGTCTAAGCCCATTAGAGTTCTTTTTGTAGTCTCATGCATTTATGAAATTTTTTAAGAAAAAAATCGATATAATTTATTGAAAAGTTAGCTAAATCAATTTTAGTTTTTATAAAATTAGAAAATCACCCATAGCCAACTAGTGAACCCTGCCCCTACCAGATAATGAAACAATTAGTCCCATTTGCAGGACTATGTCCAGCTTGAGTCAGGATTCAGTCAAGATTGACTTCAGTCAATCTGGTTAGTATCGAACTTTACAGCCAATTGTTGGTTATATATGTCATTCTCCTATTGGATCCAGTCAATCATGAGTTTGGTCAGTCATATCAATATTCAATAGGAGAGTGACACATGTACCCAACAATTGACTATGTAGTTCGATTGATAAGCCGTATAGTTTGATTCATAGGCTGTGCAGTTCAATACTGACCAGACAGTTCTGATTGGATCCAGACCCGTGCAGTCAACACATTGTTTTTTATTTTTTTAAAAATATATACTTAACTAATAAAAAATATTTTTTATATAAAAAATAATGTATATGCTCATACGAATTTGATGCATATATTTTTATGCTTTTTCATAATATAGTATATGCTGAGATAGTGTATTATATACCGTGTTAGTCAATTTCACACACTGCATTTATTGATGTGGCGACTGCAAACAGGAATTACAAAATATATTAAGTATATCATTGCACCATGTCCTTTACATAGCCGCTGCGATTTCAAAAAGCTCTTCCTGCAGAATCCAATCGCAGATTCCTGCAGAATCAGTTTTGCAATCGCGCACCAAACACACCTTAAGTCAGCACCATGGCCGACTCTCATCCCAATTGTCTAGACATTTCTGGCACCATCAACAAGGAGAAACACTTGTGTTTCGTGCTAATTAACACATCTTTTATTTGTGGCAACCCCTTTAAAAAAAGAGTACTCTTAGAATCGAACATTTTCTTAATAGGATGCTAGAGGTACTCCCTCTTCAGTGAGAGGATCTGGAGTCAAGTCTCGTCACCTGCTGATAGGAGAATATATGATCAGAAAAAATATTTACCAACAAAAAAAAAAAAGAGCACCCTTGCAATATATCATTATTAGACAAATGTATCTTAAAAAAAATTCAAAACATACATGTTCCGGGTGACAAATGAGACTGCATCAATAATTGTATTTAACACTTAATTCTGAAAAAAAAATCACTTTCCTTATTCAATCCAAAAAAAAAAAAAAAAAAGAGTACCCTTGCAACTTGTAAATAGAGCTTCTAACATTTTAGCCAAGAGCTACCCACGAGAACATTCCAGCTATATCACATAATATAAAATGAAGTGTCCAAAGTTGGATGAACGGTTTGTAATCTGATGATGACAGTTGAAAATGAGCATGAGAAGGCCATATAGAATGGAATTTAATTCATCATGTTAGTTATAGCATAGTTGAATAGTCCAAAGTGGTCCATAAATGTATGATCGACATGGAAAATATAGTTAGCAAAGATAATGTCATACCCTTTATAAAACTATGATACATGTGTGCACACCAAAACAACAGAATTTTATACATGCATACAAATGGATAATGTCATCTCAATCTCTTTTTTTTTTTTTTTTTTTTTATCGGAGGGACTCCCCGTGGCTGACCTTACGGTCAAACTGGGAAAGCTACCTCCACCTGTTTGCTCCGGTCTTACGAAAAATTCTTTCGAATAATCGTCTATCTTATGTGTAGCCCGTGCAATAGCTACATGTTTTAATTTAAAAAAAAAACATGCATCTTCATCCAAATGTAAATATTTATTCTAATGAATTGTATATTATTAAAAAATAATAATATGAGATTGTTTTTCATTTAACAAAACATATATCTCATAAATTAAATTTTATTGTATGGGCTCTCCTTGTTTCCGTGTGTGTGAACGATAAAATATATATACTTTAAAAATATTTTTATATATTTTTTTATAAGTGGGCTTATACAAGTCATTATATTATAATTTTTTTTTATGAAAGTATATATTCATCACATGCAGTATACATATTTTAAACAAATTAAAACATGTGAGGAATGTACCTGAAATTACTGATGAGATATGTATGACATTTTCCAACTTTTAAAGGTAGGGATCGATTTGAATAATGTTTCCAAGTACTTCATTTGATCTAACCAAAAAAAAAAAGTACTTCCTTTGAAGGGAAGTTCCATACGTTTTGATAAAAATCTTGTGTTTCTTTTGGAGTCCGGGCAGGGACAACAAGGACTGTGTGTGGAAATGAAAACATCAAGTGGCATAAGCTTATGCTAGTTATTATTTGTTTAGTGGAGTAGTTATTCACAGACTTTCTTGGAATGACATAAGCTGCGTGTATGGAGATCTCTTATCCCTCATGAAACCACACATTCACATGATTTATTTCCTATAATACATAATATATGAATGATAATTCACAGAAGGTGAAACATGTTATTTATGTTATTCTGGTTTTACATTAAATTCATTCTTTCATTACATGATTGAATGCAGGGTTGGTCATGACCCTAGGTGTGCTAGGCTTCCAAATCCAATTGTTCTATGTATAGGTGTAATAAAAAAAAGATGGATATTTATGGAGAAAAATGTATGAAGTGATGTCCATTTTAAAAGTTCGTTTAAGGCTCTGTCTAGTCTCCCTAGGTTTAGGGTTAGTCATGATGGAAAGGGCAAAATGAGAAATGCATTGACTCAGAACAAAAATGATAAATCTTAAACATAATTGTATAGATCACACAAGGAACCAAAAAAATAATGTCCTGCCTTAACTGAATTTGCTTCAATGTCCCACACAGCTTGTTAAGACCTGTGATGTAATATGGCTTACATCTGCATCAATGGCTTAGTTAGGTATGTGTTGGATAGGGATTTGATGTGACAAAATTAATATTGGCAGGCTCTCTCTTAGGGTTGGTTTGGGTAGGTCATCTTCAATTTTGAGTCTAGTACTCTGATCAGGCTTTAATGGAAAACTGTGGGCATTGTTGTTTATACACTCATTTAATCACCCTATTAAGTTTTGAATTATATTCAGATGCTATACCATAATATGAATTTTTGGGTTAGACTATAGTGAATCATTGATCTATTTATATCCTGCACTAATAAACTATATAAAACAAGCAATCCTTAACAATGATGATACTAATACTGTACAAAGATTTTAAAACTCATGTTATGAGATGTCTTGCATTCTATAAAAAGTTAACATGTTTCCGAGAACTCGATCTCGTATCACTGAAAACCAGCAAACACATAGGGATGTCTTCTTTGTTTTTTTTTTTTTTTTTTTATCGTTAACACAAGCAATCCTTGAAGATGATAGTACTGGTATTATACAAAGATTTCAGAACTCATATTATGAGATGCCTTGCAATCTAAGTAGGGAAAGATTTGTTTTCAAATACCTGATCCAATGTGGAGATTGGGCCAACATCGTCCCTTGGTTCAAATTTTTTCCAATTCTTGGGATAGTTTGACCTTTAGTCTCTTTTTCTTGTTGAGTTAATATTTAGAGTTTGGTGCATATGGTTGCTTCAAAACAAAGAGATAGTGGTGAGGAAAATTAAAGATCTTTGTATTCAGATTACTTGTGATAATAATTTAATTCTCTTTCATCTTCATGGATGTAAACAAGTTATCTAACTACATAAAACCTGTAGTTGGTCTCAGTTTCCATTCCATGCTTTTTTCGTTATTGGTCTACATGTGTTGTTAAGATTGAACCTTAGAAGGCATCACTCCTATGATGATTACTTTATGAAAAGATGACCACACATCTTTCTAAAGCAGTATAATGCACAGTTGAAAGATGCATATATTGTCCATGATAGTATAGCAAAGACTCAGGTGTGTTGCTTGCTTAGTAGAATATAATAACTGGAAAGTATGGAATGCAATTTGAGAAGAAGAAAAATCCATATGAATCTAATCCATGACAAGATAGTACAATAGAACTCATTGACCAAGTATACATATGTCAAACATTGATCATCAAAAAACATGAAAAAATGTTCAGCTTTGAATGAGTTGACTCCAGGGTCAACTAAAATCATTGTTTTGTTAACTGCATTAAGAGAATCAAAAAATAATAATTGCGTGCCGTGTGTTCTTAGACTTTATATCAAAACTCCATCAAGAATAGAAATCAGTCCTTGAATATTCTGTTTAATGAATTTTATATTATCTGTTGTGTTCCTCAAAGAATGTATTGATACATAAGAATTGTGCGCATGTATAATCATAGATGATTTTTTTTGTTGGGTGATATGGGATTAAATCATGATATGGACACCTACCATCCCCACATGAGTCTGTTCAGCTTTTTGCTAGCCCCGCACACTGCCTCAATCGGTCACACATCTTGTGCGATGTTTACCCCGCCATCGCAAAGCAGATGCACTTTAATATTAAATAAATATTACACTTGGTCCATTTTACAGTCTAAAATGCAGTTTGTTCATATTTTTATTTTTCAATAAGAATTCATATATTTTATTTAATATTGATATACTTTTATAAAAGATGAAATACATATTTTAATGAATGAATTAAATGACGTCAATTATAGAAAATGTAAAAAATTGAGATATATACTTCGTTACAATAGGTGGAGAGAGCTATGAGATATATGAGACTGCATTTGCGATTATAAAAATGACTTAGTGTAACATCAATCTATTAATATAGTACACACACAAACATGTTGTCTATTTGTCCATCAATGGACTCACAAGAAAATGTATGTTCTTTGTAGGGAAGGCCTCATCAAATAACATAATCGTCAATTTTATATATTTCTGATTAACCTAGTGGTTTCTTCAGAGAATTGTATATGAATTCTTGAATTACAATATCATTGACAAAAATTCTTGGTATGATAAACTTGGTTGATACTTGAATGACATGTTGTCCAAACATACTTTTCTATTTGGTATGGTGAACTATTCCTTTCAATGGAACAGTAGTGTACTAAAATTGCAGCTATTCCTTCTACTTTTAGATTGCAATAATAATAATGATGATGATGATGATGATGATGATGATGATGATAATAATAATAATAATAATAATAATAATGTATTCCTAATATGAACCTGTCAAATTAAGTTGTTATTAAATGTTATCCTTCTTTTTGTGTGTAAAATTCCAATATTTTAACACCCACAGGATCTAGTAGATGATCTCATATCTATGAGAAGACCAATTGAAATTTCCTGAAAATTGAGTAGATGCCAAATGCCATTATTTTAAAATTAAAAAATACATTTTTAACCTTATGATTACACATTTATAAGGTATACAGTAACGAATGGACCACAATACAAATGTATATACCTTTATATAAAAGTATAAGATTAAAAGTAAGCCTAAAATTGGGGTTGAATGTATTGAAGACCGTTTTATTTTTAAGGACGAGGGACTGGAGGCCGACCTTAACCCTATATCAGCTAGACGTTCCCTAAGAAAATGTGTTACTTGTCGCTTTTTGTATTATAAGTGACGGCCTATTTTAGAAATTTGCCTAAGATCTAGATTTGCTCAATTAGGCGTATGTCCAATTCTTGAGAAATCCCAGCATTAGTTGAAAAAATTTCTAATGCACAGAACCACCTACAAACCTTTGCATCTGACAAGCCCTAAGATTTTTGGACCTGACCAATGGAGACAAACCTATTTATCATATCCTAAATGATCTCGTTTATATGGTGAAGAACAAAACTTTAGTTGTGTTAGGTTTATTTATGTCATTTGTGATGGACTGTCATAATTCACTGTTGAACAATGTTTTCTATTAATTCCTGATAACTTGGACATCCAAAGGTGCGGCATAAAGCAAGGAGGAATAGTACTTCAATTGATTTTTTTAAAGACATTAAATATAGACATATATATTATAGAATATATCAAGTGGGAACACACACACACACACACAAACTCTTTTGTCTTTTATCTATCCCTCCTCCTTTAGGAGCCCCTCAGTAACCTTGTCCCTTGCATCCATAATCAACAACAGTTTAAATGCATTAAAAATGCATATATAATAATGCATATGTATACATATCTATCTATGCATGATTTTAAATGCAATGACAGGGGAATGAATATCCTTTGCAACAACAAAATGCAACAAACTTATGTGCATTATGCAAGGGAAAATTTGACCTAATCCCCTACAAACTTCATGAAATCAATAGATGTGTAATGAAAAAATAATTCACTATAAAGCTTCAATAATATCACATGACAACCTTATTTTAATCATATCATGGTTAAAAATTAACAAAATATGAAATTATTTGCCAACTACTCTAATAAATGTTTGGATAGATTTATATTTTCAAATGGAACAAGAGTAAAATCGTAATTTGAGAATTCGACTAAGATATTTGTATTATTGCAATAGTTTTCAGGTTTTTAAAAGATTGGCAAGGGTAGACTCAATATAGTTTTTTTTTTTTTTTTATGTACTATTTAATGGATAACATAATTTATTTGGGGGAACAAAAAGGATTGTTTTGATATTATATTATGTGATCACATCTGGGGCTAGATTTCTCTTATGATTAACTTGTCTTTCTTCCAAGAAGAAACGGGTACTTTATTTAAATAAACACAAGTGATTATGATATATGTATATATACTACAAAAGCCTTGATTACGTATTAGTAAGATAGGATCCCAAGCAATCACACTCAACGAACTATTCCATATCATCATTATATAATAATACACATGCCATTTCTATATAAGATATATATATACACCTCCTATACCTTCACTAAACATACAATATACACTTAAAACCTAACTTGTTTAGGAAGATTGAGAGGTTTTCTTCATTGAGAGGAGGAGGAGATGGGGAGGGCTCCATGCTGCAGCGGCGAGCACGCGGGGCTGAAGAAGGGGCCATGGACTCACGACGAGGACCAGAAGCTCCGGTCCTTCCTCCTCCTCAACCCTGGTACCAGCTGGCGGACTGTCCCTCAGATGGCAGGTCCGTCAGAACAACTTATTCGTTATAACAAAAAAAAAAGAGAATAAGATGCAGACAATTATTCTGATTTTGAATTAGAAATAAAGTTTTTTTTTAGTTCTGCGTAAAAACTAGAATAACATCCTTGTCAAACTATATCTAAATGTGTTTGAGTAAAAATTTGGATGGAAAATGAAGAAAATTGAAGGAATCAGAAAGTGACAAGAAAGATCATTTTTTATATATTTATGATGAGAAATGATAAAAAAATATTTTCCTCACATTTTTTCAGAGTGAATGTTAAATCATTTTTCTAATAAAAAAAGAATAAAAGAAAATAAGAAAAGAATTATCTTCCTTTTATTAAGCACACACACCACTTTTCTGAGTGGCAGAACAAGAAAATTTTATTCTTTCCTCATTTTTCTTCCTTTCTTTCTTGCATGCACACACACTCTCTTTTAAACGCATGCTTTGTATTAACTATTGTTAATTAGTCTAAGATGGTGTGGAATGTTTTCTGATGTTGCAGGGCTGGTGAGGTGTGGGAAGTCATGTAGGTTGAGGTGGATGAACTATCTGAGGCCAGATATAAGGAGAGGGAACTTCACAGCTGAGGAGGAGAACCTCATCATTCAATTACATGCTGCAGTGGGTAACAAGTAATGGTTCAATCACTAGTCTTAACAACATATATATTAATAATGGGATGAATAAAGATACATCCAAACCCATTTTAGCTCCACATTTAGCTTTAGGGCCATGCGCTTTTATATATGACAAACATAAAGTAATTAAAATACTTTATATATATGATGTATATGTACTTATATAAAGGTATGCCACTAAGGATAACAATAAAAGTGGGTATGGCTTTATCCAAGCTCTAATGGGAATTCTTTGTTGCACATAAATGTAATAATTGTGAAGATGTGGATTTTTTTTATTTTTTTGTGGAATGAATTTGTAGTTTATTATTTTTTGTAGCTTATTATTAATAAACAAGCCCCCAAACAGAGACTGAGAGATATATCCTAATAACAAAAAGGGAAAGAAAAATGAAAAATGAAATAAGAGGGCCCACCAAATCGGAGCATACCCTCTTAAGTGGCGGTAGCTCATAATCCTTAGCCCCGTTTGAAACGAGAATATGACTTATTCTTATGTATACATTTATTTTGACATAAGTGAGGATAAAATAATTTTGTGTTTGGTTGATGTTTGAATTATTCTCGAATAAATGTTTTGTTGTTTGATTAAAATATGAATAAAGTATGGATAAAGATTTATAAAAGATGAAAAAATAATTATAATTATTGTGATAGTGGGCCCACATTTTCTTTAGATGGAAAAACCTACGATAACTTTAATTCCAAGAGTTGGTTGAAATCCATATACCACTTTATACCAATTTATTCTGACATACTTTATTCCTAGTTATTCTATGTTTCCAAACATCATTTATCTTTTATTCTCCTTTATCCAATGCTATCCGGGGGCTTATTCCCGTTCCAAACGGTTTTCGAACCGCCCATGATTATCAAAAGAATGTCCAACACCAAGAAACACAATAACCCAAATTTGAGAAGTATTGTTTCCTTGTCCCCTAGTCAATGGTCAAAAAGTGCTTAGTTGTGTTTGAACTGCAATTGAAACATTGAAATTATTAAAATCTTGCATTTTAAACTCAGCTTTTAAAAAACATTATTTCATTAACTTTTCAATCAAAAATTTTTTTGACCTAAAAAGAAAAAATGGTGATTTAAAAAACTAAATGCTAAAAATGTGTTTGGATCTGTATTTAAAAATTTTGAGTTTTTCAAAAACAGAATCAACACAACATAGTTCTAAAAATGCTTTTTAATTTTTTTTATTTCCGTACATTTTATCGTTAATTAATAATCAATATATTTATTATTACATCACGATGACATCATAATACACTTTTGGTTAATCCAATGATTGAACCAATGATCTTTGACCCTGACAAATTTTCATTCAACAAACTTAGTTTGATTTTTTAAAATATTGGTCAGAGATCTGGAAGATTTAAATTCAAATAACGTGCTCTAGCTTTTTGGGGGGAAAAGACATTTGGCCAGTTGACCTATAGATGAGGCACAGATTAACCAGATCAAGAATCATTTTTGCTAATCAAGAAACTAAGATTAAAAAAAAAAGGCTATGTTTTTTAATGACCATTTCTGAAAATACTGTCCCTTCTTATTCATTCCCAAAATAACTTATATCTCTATGTACCCATCTAAAAAAATTTCAGGTGGTCAATCATAGCAGCTCAACTCCCAGGAAGAACAGACAATGAGATCAAGAACCTGTGGAACACAAAGCTGAGGAAGCTCTTGGTCCTTAAAGGCATCAATCCAATTACCCACCAGCCACTCTGCAACCCACTTATATCAGATTATGTTAAACAATGGGTTAAGTCCATCGAAAACGCGATAATCACCGGACTCCTGACTCAACCACAACCACCACCACCACCACATACAAACACAGATCAAGAAAACTTGATCAACCAAAGCTCTTCCCTTACAGACCTCTCGGTCCCTCCACCACCGTTGTCAGTACCCAACGATGTTATTGACTCGAATTCAGACAACATGAGCTTCGGTGGCGGTCTCTGGACCGACACAGGCGACGACATTATTGAGGGTTTCATGATGGAAGGGTTTGGGGACAACACAGGGAACACATGCATTGAGAGTGGGGAGATGATGATGAGTGGGGCTGTGGATTTGGAGGAGGGTTTGAAGTATTGGGTCTGATGCAAAATTAACATCAGTTTCTATGGATAATGTAATGTGATATGTTGTACAGTCATAGGAGACTGGGTTTCATGTGGATGCATGCAACTCATAGAATGCAGTACTTGCATAGAGCTTTCTAAAAAGGTATACACTTTGTTAGATGAAATGTATTGGCCTTTGTTTGTAAAGAAATACATACTTCATGTTGAAAATAAAATACAATATGTGAGGACCAGTGAAACACGAACCGGCCCGGCAAGGCTGCAACTTGGGCTGGTTGGAATTCAACAGGAGCCCAATCCAGAGTTGGAGGAGGCTAACTCAAACTCAACTCAACCCGACCTTGAAACCCAAACAGACCAACCCAAACCCATCCCATTGAGTTTGGTTCGGTTCAAGTTCAGGTTTGATTCAGGTTGAATTGAGAGCTCGGCTTCAGTTGAATTCAAGTTTTGGTTTAAGGTCATTTTAGACAATTTAAATTCCGCAATACTTGGTTCTCCAGGAAGAAAAGATAATTAAAATGAACATGATGGACAATGGAGAGAAAATAAGTATATGAACCTATAAATGTATATATTTTACGCAAATCGAGCTTTGGTTAGCCGGTTACCATTAGGGGTGGTAAACGAGCCGAGCCGAGCTAAGATCACGAGCCTCAACGAGCCTTGCATTCTTCTTCATTTTAGGGTTTTAAGCGGTTTGAAAATAAAATTTTAGCCTAAATAATCAAATTCATGAGCCTAAATGAGCGTAACTTAGTATTGATTTAATGTTCTGATTTTACAAAAGAGTTTAGTCAAGCTTTAATTAAGTTTTTTATAACACAAACGAGTCAATTTTGAACACAAAATGAAGTTCGATCCAGGGCTCGAGCCTAACCGAGCTTTAAAAATTGTTCAAGCTCGTTCATTTGTCTAATTAAACGAGCCTGAACAAGCTTAAACCGAGCCAAGCCTGAGCGGCTTGGTTCATTTACCAGCCCCAGTTACCATCCCCTCTATGAAAAGGAGGTTAATGCAAACCCAGGAAGCACTCATTTTATATTAAAAAAAGTACATATTTTAGGGTAAAAATAATTTGAACAATTCAAATTTCATCTCATACATTTATGAATGAATTTATTACTCACCAAATTGGGTTCGCAATTCCCGACCCCTCAACCCAAAATTCAACCCATGCTAAAATCTCAACCCAAACCAACCAAAAATCGAGTTGATTTGGATTGAAGGGGTTCAACACACCCAAGTTGCACCCCTACTGCCCAAAAATCAGATTGGGTCTAGTGCACCTTTATGTCAAATGTATTACCCAGCTACCACCGGGAGATGAACTTCAAATTCAACTTCAAACATCTTATTGTCCCATCAATACAAGTTAAATCTATGGGACAAGAAGCCAATAGATGAGAAAAGAATAGAGTAAACCTTTATTGCATTTGACTCCATGAAAATAGGCATTACTGGCTTAGGCTTATTTCTATTCCACCCCATAAACACTGAACAGTCTTTTATAGTCTTTTATCCATGTTTTCATCCACAAAGCATCCCATCTATCCTGGTCTTTATCTATGAAATTACCAAACGAAAAACACGATAGTCGATAGGTATTCATATTTTACTCCAATCCTATACCAGAACCAAGGCTTATAAATTAGTGCCTAATTGTGTTGCATTTAGAATTTCAAAGAGTGACCAAGACTTTCTTGGGAAATCTTTCAACTCTTCAGAGCAGTGGTCAATACACTCCAAGAATTAATTGGACTTCATATCTACTTTGATTCTATCCAGTACTCATTGCAACTCAAAGTCCAAAATTTCACTTAGGGATCCCTTTGGTTTTGTGTCATTATTTTGGATGGAATGTACTTTATCAATAATCATTCTACTACAAATTTCATCATGGATTTCTATCCAGATCCAAATTAACTAAATCATTAGTTGAGGATATGAAATGATATTATTTATTGGTCATGTTGTTTATTATGAAAGCATAAAGGTATCAAGAAAGCTTACTAAAGAATTCATCTGGATTTTCCAATCTTCCCAAAATTACTTTCAAGAATACCATTGACAAAAACTGTGAATATTCAAAATTTCCTAGTAATTGGATGGAATAGAAATCCTATCCTATAATACCACCAACCAAATGGGACCTCAGTGTTTCTTCTTCTGTGCAATCTTTTTGGAAGAACCCAAGGTTGCAACTTGTAAGCTTTTAGAAGAAACTAATGTAGCTTTTGGAAATGAGTTCAAAAAACAATTTCCACTCAAAGCAGCTTTTGAAATTAGCTTACCAGGAATCGTACTTTGATATATTCCTGAAAAGCTCTTTTTATAACTAAAAACTGTTTTTTGCTTTCTAAAAAAGTTGAGACTGCTTATGACATTTTGAAAATGAGTTTGGATTAAATATGGAAATGAGTTTGGATTAAATATAATTCCTGCAAAAGCAAAATATCCAAAAGTTGTCCAAATCCATTTCCATGTGCTACCTAAGAGATACCTGCATTCACTTAAAAACTGATGTACAGGCTTATAAGTGTCATAAGATCTGCTTCGATTATGGTTAGATCCTTAAAAAGCTTTTCAATCAAGAAGGATCCATGATGGCCCAAACAAACATTAAGGAAGAAGCTTTATAAAAAAAATCATCAAAGAGAGATGATGAGAGACTTCATGCACTGACCTCGTCTTCGTTTGGCTTGTTTTTCGGATCAGCCTTGGCAGCCTCCAGTTCTTCCTTCTTCTGGGCTCGAACCAAGGCACGCCTCACACGGGGCCGCATCTCCCGTACCTTCCGAGGTGGCATTACATATGGCTCCAAAGGAAATTCACTGAATGGATGCTCGCTGCCTGTAAAGATCCTCAGCTTTCTGTCTCTATCCTGAACATTTGGAGAAGATGGGAGTTACAAAAATATAACAGTTGGTTCATTTTTTAATCGCCATCTACAATGAAGAAAAAGATTCAAGGAAAATGAGGGCTCAAAATCAGAGTAAAGGTGTCAGCATGAGTTCTGATTTTGTAGTGTCGCATGATGTCTGATGCATAAACCATTGCAAAAGTTGTAAGAGGAGGATTTTGGGAAACTAAAAAAATTATATAAAGTCACTCAGTGGCCAGCCGAAGGGTGCTTGCTAAACTGCTAGGAGCATCAACTATTGCTTATGATCAAACTAAAACAGACAGAATCAAGCAAACTGTGAAATAATGTCGAGCAAATGTTTTGAGAAGAGAAGGAACGTATACTGAAAAGTGAGTGTGGAAAGACTGGATGCATAAAAGAGGAGCCTGGATGACAGTAATAAAAGGAATAAACGGGATTCAAAGAGCAAACTTTAAAGTGGGATTTGTAAATAGTTTATGATGCAAACAGAAGAAATGAAATATAGAGGGAACACGATCATTGGTTAATCATTTTCCCCCTTTTCTGAAAGGTTGAATCTGCATTAGAAAGCAAACCTTCATAAAGTAAATAACTTGTCCAACTGAGCTATCATATGAACCCCACAATCTTCTTCTAAGTCATGATTCATATCTAAAAAACGCCACAAAATGGAAAATTCAGTTGGCCATCTAAATGAATGTAACCTTAGCTTTACTCAACAACATGAGTAAAAAATCTGTCTGGAAGATGCCTTGAGAATTCTAGTTGCCGAATCAATTTCCTTTCCATATAAAGTTGTTAGTACAGCAGATATTTTCACTAAAGACAAAATGGTTCCTTATTATAAAATTTTACTTCTACTAAACAATGATGCCTTCAATGTATTTTCTTCTGTTATTCTGGTGATATTGATAATCATATGCCAGGGTCATCAATTGTTCTTTTCTTCAAATCTATTATGAACACATCATTTCCCCAAACGTTCCGTTCTCACTTATTGCCATCTTTAACTCATTATAAAGCATATCTGGAAAAATGGTAACAAGGTGTTGAATATGTCCGCTGTCCCATCTAATGAAGGGTGGGGCACAATGAACCTGTTGATGGTTAGCAACTGGTTCCCTGATATAAACAATTTACCATACCCAGAAAGAACATATATTCTTGATATATTTGCTGCAAGATTCTATTACTTCACATCAGTACTTCAAACAACGGAAAAACAAAAAAGGTATGGCCAAAAATTATAGATATTCATTAAAACAATATGAGATGGGTAGAAAGATAATAATGATGCATGAACCGAGAGCACTGTAAAAAGTATATCCAGTCATTAATATGTTCACCATCCTCCCAATTGCCAAACCAACCACCCCAATTGAAGAGTAAGTTATTGGCAAATGGTAACCAAGTCAAATATTTGGTAGCCAATAATTCATTCTTTAATTGAGTATTACTGAATTATACTATGTTACATGACAAGATTTGAGTACTTTTTATTTTCATCTGGCAAGCCCAAGACAATTATACTAAATGAAGCAATTAAAAGTCATCATGAACTTTTATATTATATGTGGTTTGAAGGGGTGCTAAATTGATAAATTCAAAATAAAAGAAAAGAAGTGCTTACAAAAAGCTATTTATGTACAAGAAAAAAGAATAAAGGCAATCTAACACTATCCACCTAAGTGATTCTATGCATAAAGAACACCGCAAAAGGAGCAGTCTTTCACCAAATCAGTTTGTCCAAGGCAGGTCCGATGGTAAAATCTCCTGCAGGCGTCCTTCTGATATACCAAATACTCAATAGTGACCTACATGCATAAGCCTCACCTAAAACTTGAATAGCATAGAATGATGAAATAATCGAGAGAAACAGCCAATTATCTAGAAAAGGTTAAACATTACATGAAGAGTACAAGTTCAAATAAAAGGAAACGGGGACATCTATAAAATTGGCATCTCCATCCTTCCACTATGATTCCCACCATCTACAATTCTACAAATCAGTGATACAAAAGAACGTAAGGCTGATCTAATTACAACATATGTGATTCTGTAGGTAAAGCATACCAAAACATTCCTCAATTTGCCAATAGAAAAAGAAAATGATCAACAGAAAAGACACTCACATCACGCAATTTGTTTCGAGGGAGCATGCGTTGGACAGCTTTACGAATGACTTCAGTAGAGTCCCTCGCTAACTGGTCCCTTAAGCTCCTCTCCTTAAGATGTCCAACGTATCTGTTGATCAAGACACGATTCCTTGTCAATATATAGCAAAAAGAGGAAGGTAGCGATATTATCTCTCTCCAATGAAAAACAATAACTATCAGTGAAAGCATGTTGACTTGCCCAGTATGCCAGCGATAAACCTTGTCAGTCAGTTTCTTTCCTGTCACACAAACATCTTTAGCATTGAGCACGATGCACATATCTCCATCCTCACGATACGGTGCGTAAGTTGGTTTATCCTTGCCTTGAACTACAGTGGCGATTTGTGATGCCAATCTTCCCAAGACCTATGAATTTAGAGCCAAAATCAAAGGTCGGTGAATACATATGTAATTTGGAGTCACAAGTCATAATTAATGCTTCTGAATTCAATGTATAAGTAATTTTTTGTTTTTTCTGCAAACCGAGCTTTGGTTAGCCGGTTAGCATCCCCTGTCTCCAAAAAGGAGGTCAGGAGATCAAACCCCACCATGCCAAATGTGCACAAGGGCCACCAATTGTTGTTTCTCTACTATTATAACAGTCACATTCAATCGAAGGACTACAGTTTTAGAGAACTTTATTTACACTACATATCCTAGCACATTTTGATCATGACCGGTAAATTTCCTTCTTTTTTTTGGTTTCTATTCATTTAAGCATATACCCAAGTAAACATTCAACAAATCCAATAGTCTCAAAAGACCTCAAAAACTCAAAATAACTGAAACAATAAACATATGAATTTTAATAATAAAAAAATTTAAACTATAAAACACACATTAAAAGGAAATGTAACAAACCTGGCCCTTAGCATTGAACACACGCCACCGGAGACCCTCTAAATTGACCCTTCTCAGACCAGAAAACCCTTTCTGCACGAGATAAGCATACCATGATGACTCACCAGATCATACAGAAGTACAACGAAATTCATTGTTACAAGCAGAACATACACAGAGCATGAACTACGAACGCTAATTCATCATTCAAATACACACTTCCAACACTACGATGCCAAAAACAAGATCTTTTGATGGACTCAACAGATCCGTTCAAGGTTCATCGACCGTCTACTTCGATTATCAGCGCCTCCTTCTCTCTCTGTCTATACATGTATGTAAGGTCGAAAGAAACCCTAAAACAAAGCAGTTTTGGATCCTGACAAATATAGATAGAGAAGACATAGAAAGCAAGCGAGCACCTTCATATTGCCTTTGAACAACTTGGCGGCGGCCGTCGACGCCATCTTCGTCTCTCTTTGAAATTTGAATCCACGCCGGATCGAATGTCGACGACCTCCCTAAAACCCTTGATCCCTCTCACAGTGCTTCGTATAGTGGGTGGTAGTGACAGATTTACGGTTTGGATTTAAAAGCTCGTTTGTTTGGACGGCCTAGATTTTGTTGATCAAAATGAATTTGGTGATACTATTCACTAATTTTACAGGAGGAGAAATCTCTCGTAAAACTTGCAATGTACAGTAATGAACACAGTAAAATATAGAAGATTTACTAATAAAATTTCAATAAAATGAGAATCAACATCAAACTATATTAGATCATCTTGCAATCACTTTTACGAATTTAATACGTTTTTTTTAAAAAAATTTGAAGTTGTGTATTTGCTTAATGAATTACATACTTTCATAGTAAATAATTAATAGCATTTTTTTTTCTAACAAAATATATATATTCCTAACAATTTATATCATATAAATGATTTTTTTTGTTGTTTTAGCCATGGGGATGTTACACCACACACACACACTATACCTTTAACCAGATTTATATTTTATTAAATGAAACAAAGAGTTTTTTTTTTTTTTTTTTTTTTTTTTTTTTTTTTTTTTTTTTTTTTTTTAACTACAAGGTGTCAATTTCGTTATGAGATACTGCTTCATCATGCATGTAAAATTTTAGTTACCTGCATAACAGATTATATATTTCATTTTTATGAAAATACATACTTCATCCAAGATACACTTCAACAAAAATCTTGGGCATTGTTACATGTAGTTTTTTTTACAATCTTAAATACAGTCTCTTATATTTTTTTAAGCATTCAACAAAATATATACCTCTTTAACTAATGTGTATATCTCAATAATTTTTTTTACATTTGTTAAAAATGAATTTAACAAAAAAATAGAGCGCTTACACTTTTCATCAAAACATATACCTTATTAGATGACAATTACCATTTAAACTATGTGTGAACGGTTTCGTGATTCGTGACACTGTATTTCCATGTACTTGTTACCTTAACATTATCCTTAAAATATACACCTCATTTTCATGTACTTGTTACCTTAAAAATCAAGTCATGTGAGGACAGCAAAAGTGACAAGACAATGTTAAGGATTTTTTAACATTTTTTATGCCAAAATTAAGAAGCACAAGAAGAACATCAACAAAGATTGAAGAGGTTAAAAACCACATTTACCAAAACAGAAGCCACAGCACTTATTGATAAAGTTGTAGATGCAAAATGTAATATAAAACACAAGCAAGAAGCTGATTTATGAAAACATATACAGCTTTGCCAAGCAACACACCAGGCATGCCAAATCACAATGTCGCGAAGAAAATGAGAGAGCAGACTTTCAATTTCATGAAATACAGGTACATCATCGAAATGGATGCGTAAACCAATATGGGTTTTTTTTTTTTTTTTTCAAGCGTCACTGTGTTTCTGCTTTCTCTTTCTCCTCTGTTGTGTTCCTGCATGAGATATGCTCAATGTAAGAATTTTGGTTGATGAAATAATTCAGTATCCAACAGGCATTACACTTTGGGATAATATAATGCTTCTCTGTGTCTCATGATATATCAAGCTTTCCTAAGAAATCAGATGTGCTAATTCAGTACGCAATATCCAAATCACATTGAAAAAATTCGACAGGCTTCCAGATAAAAATGTAGGGTCACTAAGGACTTGTTTGAGTTTACCACTCAAAATTGTCAGACAATTTTCCATAATTTAATGCATGACTCCCCTGCTTAACTGCAGTAGTAGTAGTTAATCCAATCACCATAACAAATGATGTCAAAATGTGTGTTGGACATAATGGGTCTGGGTGAGCATGCACATGCATTAGAATGAATAGTATTTTTTCAACTCAACAATTAAATTTACAATTTGAAGGACAAAAAATTATTAATACGTGTTTTTTTCTTTTATTTTTTTTTTACCGAAAACAGTGCCAACAAACTCTATTAATGAAATGATGAATCATATGCTTGTGAAACATGAAGGAAATTAAAGAAAGAAAAGGAAGGACATAAATTTGGTTGGGATATAAGGCATATCCCTACCCAGCCAAGAAACCAAGTTCAAAACCCAGACCCATATATTCTTGACACAGCTCCGACAAAGGGCAGGAAAGGTCTAAACATTTGTTAAGCTCTTTTGAGGATCCAGAAAAAAAAATTTATTCTTTCACACCAAAAAAGAAAATTAGTGTCTTTATCTAGTGTTTGCTTTCGGGAGAGCCAATGCAGTACCTCAAAAAGTGTGTCCCACTCCCAAGTCCCAAACCCAGTAATCCATTAGAAAAACATGAAATACAGAGTAAAATATTTTTAACAGTAGAAGGCCCCATGGAGCCAATCAAGGAGTACTCACATAATGATAACATATGGTATTAGATATGGCATTGTATAACAATATTTTTAAACAACAGAGGTTTTATCAATAAACTAGAGGGAATTTGTGTCATCTCATTAATGCAATTTGTTGTTCCATGTCACTTGCCACCCCTAGGTTGAAGAATCAATTAGTTGTAAATTGTGAAAAATGAAGTCATCTTATCAGTCTAAATGCAACCAATTACAATTAGCAAGAGAAAAATGGTTATGAAAAATAAAGATGCAATTAACTAGGGAAAAATATTTGAGAGGTACCACACAGCAAATGCTAAAGCAGATAAAAACCAAGTTAGAATAAGCATACTTCTGAGCCCTTGCCCAGCGAGAGAGCTGGTAGAGTTGAACTGTTTCATTTGAGGCATGACATGCTAGCAGTAGATAGTTGCGTGGCTGCACCATCCACGCAAACCTCATGAACAATCCAGAATAGACACACATTGCTGAAGCACCAAAATTGAGAGTAAGCATAGAGTAGATATCATGCAAAGGGCGAGAGGTACATTTCTATGTTCTTGCATTTCTACATTCTTTTTTTTTAATTCAAATATTAATAATAACCTGCGGTCATGTTGCCAGATATCATCTCAGGTGGCTTCTTCATATCAACCAGTCCCTGAACAATAGGAAAAGAACATATTGTATTATGATTCGATAACTCAATGGCATGACTGAGAATGGACATTGTTGAGATATCAAACACTAATACAGACGCAGGCACAAACCCATCCAGACAGTAATCCTAACAAAAAGGATGGAAAGATTCATACATGAAGCCATGAAAATATAATTGGCTATTAAATCTCTACTCACCACTCAAACTACATTATTTAAAAGGAGAGGGAGAGGGAGAGGGAGAGGGAGAGGGAGAGACTTTTGGATGATGTCCGGAATTGCAACCACTAATCAGCAAAAGTTCAATCTAACAGATATAGCATCCACTTTTCTATGGTATCAAGTGTACCTCATGCATTGCAATATTGAATTGCATTGGATAACAGGTAGTTAATATCCTACACTAAACATCAGATTCTGCATTCTGTCCCTGCAGACCAGCAAATAGAAACCCACGTAAAGTTTTCCCAAATTACCCTATTAGAACTTAGGTTATTCCCTTTATAATTCTGCTTTTGGAAAATGAACTGGGTTGGAATAGGAGAAAAAAAAAAGTCACATGTGAAGTAGCCGTTACAGATATTAAGAAAACAATAGAAAAAGTGAAGAACACTGCAGTGTGGTTGCACTCTTTTTAAGAAAGTTACACTATATGTCTATAAGAGAGATCACATTTTGTATTATTCGAAAGTGATGTAATGTTGTTGACTGGGAAATTTTAATATGTGGAGAAAATCTGTGACAGAAGAAGGGAAAACTATCCTCACACCCTGCATCTAACAAAGAAGAAAAACCGCCAGTATAACTCTCTTGGTGCAGATTATGTCTTTTATTGGTTAAAACTTTTTTTTAAGGGTGGTAAGTTCCTGGTCTCTTTCTTTAAAAAAAAAAAAACATTTTTCATTTACTTATTGCAAAAAGAATAAACATATATCAGTTTGTAGACTATTTTGTGTACCCAGGGTTTTTCCAACTCTTGTTGAGGCTTCTCGTCAGTCGCCACAAAAAAAAATCAATTAATGAAATTTGTGTCAAATCTACAAAAAAAATTACATAAACAAACATCACAAAGCTGCAATCTAGAACTAAAAGGGCAAGTTGGTTACCACTGTAGCATTCTTATCGACAATAAATCTATAGAAGGTGGCCAAGAAAGCTGCAGTTGTAACAAAAATCTACTTAAGGCCCGTTTGGAAATAGGTTTGGACATTAGCTATTCCCAAAAAGCTGGGTTTAAAACCGAGATAGCAAGAAGCTGCCTCTTCACTGATTCTAAAAAAGCTAGCTTTTGGTCACTTTTTTGCAACAAGGTGTCCGCAGCTTTTAATTAAGCTGCAATGTTTTTTCCTATTTGGAAATGGGTTTGGGCAACTTAGCTTCATGTACAACCAAAAGCACCCCAACCCCGTTTCCAAACGGACCCTAGGCAGTGGATCAAATATCAGTGGGAAAAAGGAAGCATGAGCGACCACGGAGCATACCGCAACAACGAAGCCCCAATTGGCGACAGGACCCCAGAAGTGCGTCGTCTTAGGCCCAACAGGGCTGTTAATGAAAGCTCGCAATGTAGCCATTCTGCTTACACAAACACATAAACAATTATATCAAAAAGAGAGATCACATGATCAGAATACGAAAAGATGCAAAACAAATGTCCCGATAAAACAGAATTTGTGATTTTATCAAAATTCTCAACTGTTTATAAATAATTAAGAAAGCACGAGTAAATCAATCCAGACACCCAATTGACATCTGTGATCGCTTCAACCAATTAGGGTTTTCTGTAATTGACAACCAATCAAATGCTTTCGTGCCGTAATATAAAAAAGAAACCATGCGAAACCCTAATGAAACACAAAGGATTCACTGGGCAAGTGGAAGGGGAAGACCAAAAAATCAAAACTTTGAAACTAATTAAGTAGGGATCGAATCTGTGTTTCTTACCGAGACAGAGAGAGGGTTTGAATCCCCTTTTGACGAAGCGCTCTCTCTCTCTCGCTCGCTCTCGAAGCCGTCAATTATGGCTTTGTGAGCAAACAACAAGGTCAACAATGGGGACAGAAGCAGATGCAGAAGCGAAAAGTGGGTCTGACCCGGCCCATTCAATATAATTCGGGTTTAAAAATGGGGTGGTTCTATTTGAACCCCTTAAAATTGTAATTAAGTCCTTTTTAAATGGATTTTGTTGTCAAAGATCCATTTAGATTTAAATCCACTTAATTTTTTAGTAAAATCTTTAATTAAGATTCTTTTAATAAGCATGTCCCCCATCTCATTTAAATTTATTTATTTATTTATATATTTATTATTTATAAAAGATGCAAATTACACTTGAGCATCAATGTGACCTCAATTCTGAATATCAATGTATGCTACAGTTGAAATTGAATAGATATATATAAATGTGGATTTCAAATTTTTTTTGGTATATGGTCGATGTAAATAGTTTTATAATTTTTTATTTCAATTTTCTCTAAAAAATAATAAAACAATATATGTTTGATCGGCTAAATATTAATAAAAACAAATAAATCTTTTGTATGTGAATGAAAACATTTTTTTGTGCTGAATTGATCTTTTATGCATTAAAACGTTTTTTTTGGCAACCAACAAATACACCTCAGATCTGTGGAGAAGTCGAACCGGTGAGAGAGATCGAGTTTTTGGAGGAGTCGTAGAAAGGTAAGAGATAGAGTTTAATGTGAGAGGGGCTCACTTATTGTTTAAATATGGGGTAAATATATGAGGGGCTTAAAATTTAGTTATGGAAATGTTAGGGGCTTATTAATAAGAGGTGCTTACTTACATTTTTGAGAGACTCAAATAGAGTCACCCTTAAAAATGTTAAGACTCAATCAATTTTTACTGTCCAAAATTCAAACCACACGTGTTTTTGTTAAAAAATAATAAATATCATCAAATGGCCGGGGTATTTAATAAAAAATGTATATCGCTCTATTTTGAATTAAATAAACACATTTTTAGTAAGTGCAAACATTAAATTTTTTAACGATGCATGTATATACACCTCATTAAATTTTTGTTTAACTGGATTTCTAATGAGATATATAATATCATATTTTAGACTGTAAAAAAAATCAAGTGTAACAGCGCTCGACGTGGATTGCATATGGAGAATAACAATTGAGGGTGTCCATGGGCCCGCCCGGGCTTGATTTGGGTGGGGCCTTCTCTGGGTTGAAAACTTTGGCTTGGTGGGGATCGGGTCCAATGCTAGTCCGGGCCCAAAAGAATTTTCAAGTTCAAGCCCACCCAGAGGCTTGAAGGACTTCAGGCCCAAGTCAAGCTGGGATTCGGATTTGGGCTTGGCTTCATTTTTTTGTTGAACTAGTTTAAGAGAGGGGGGAGAATTTCATCATATATAAAAATGAGAGGTATTCTCCCGTCTCTCGAGGTGGAATCTCACCCTTTTGTTTCTCGGGTGGGATTTCGGAGAAGAGAAAAAAAACAGAGAAAGAGAAAGAGAGAGAGAGAGAGAGAGAGAGTCAAGATGGAGGTGGAGACGGGTGGAGGAGGAGGTGGTAGGAGAAGGACGATAGGAAGAAGAGGGGGAGAGAGAGAGGGCATGGAGGGGTAGGGAAATAGTGTCGGGGGGAGTGGCGTCAGGTGGAGGGAAGGAGTGGCACGCCAATTCATTATACAGTTGTTACATAACCGACACAGTATATGACATATAATACAGTATAAACTCTATAATAAGACATGTTTGGATCCAAAGTGGAGCAGTTTTAAAACTCTATCACGGATCCAAACGGTAATCTCACGATGGACGTTGAAGACATCTTTTAATACAAAAAACCGCTCTCACAACAACACTTCTCTAATGCGGGGTTTGAAGGCTTATACGTTGCATTATCACTATACATCATCTTACAAAAATCATAAAAATATTATAAACATAGAAGCATTCAATTTATACAAACATGCACTTCATCCTTTACAAAAATAAATATTCTCACTAACCAAGATAAAACTTTAAAAACAAATCTAAACATGTAAACCACAAAGAATTATTTATTTACTTTTAAAAAAACCACACGTTCATTTTAAAAACAGTTCTACAATATCTAGCTGACCCATCCTCATTGACACAAAATTGTCTAAAACCCTACTTACTTTGTTTTTATTTTTTGGGCTTGAATTCTACCATGCAAAACAACTCAAAACTCAGATGGAGATGCTATTAGGGATCCCCCTCCCTGTGACCCCAGGCCCAGATGAAGGCAACAAAAGCTCATAAGGTGGAACCCCTGCTCCCCTCCTATTCTTCAACCTCGCATCTTATTCCTCTCAACAATGACCACTCAATCTCATCCAACCTCCTCGAAAACTCTTTATAAGCCTTCAAAACCTCCGCATCGTCCGTCCAATGATAATGCGCCACGTGCACCTTCCCCAAATACTCCTTGTCCGGCAAGTGCGTCGACAACGTGTCTTGCACCGCCATAATCTTCGTCGCCTGCAATTAAATCTGTCAATTATCAAAAAAAAAAAAAAAACCGTATTCAATCCAAAAAATATCTAAATCTAACATACATTATAAAATTAGATATGTTTATGTTATATATTGTTCATATTTGTTATCTTATATGATTAATCACAATCATGATATATTATGTTACCTGCAACTGCGACGACAGAGATGACAGGAAGAACAACTATGGATTCATCATGAATGCTTCGTAGTCGTTGTCGTCCTCTTTGGGGATCAATTTCTTCATCAATGTGGGCCGGTTCGGCATGTATCCCCCGAAAGGGTACTGCCCGAAGTTGATCGCGGCATGCATGCCTGATGTGGTCCAGATCATGATCGTCAAAATGTGAGCCAAGTTGGCTGGCATGTCGAGTTTGGGCCACCACGGCTCGTTTGCCTTGTCCGGGTGGCCTGATTTTTGGATTTCTAACCACCATGAATGGAGTTTGGTGTTTGTCTCCACTGTGTCTGAGTTGGATAGAAGCGCGAGACGTAGACGGTGACCCAGTCTTCAATGGTGGACCACACGAGGAGGCCATCCGCGGCGTAGGGGTAGTCCTTGATCACCAGCCGGACGCCGCATGGTTGAGATGGATCCTCCACCGCCATCCCCCTGTTCAAATGGATCATGGTTATTTTTAGGAAATTTCTTCGATCCCAATTCCAGTTCACATTTGTTTTAAAGGGTTGAAAAAAGAACTATGTGTAATAAAGTTGTATTGTTATTGTTATCCTTACTCTTATGTGAAATGAAATCGCTTAAGATAGAAGGCATGTTTTTTTATATAATTTAGGGTCAATTTAGTAATTCTAGTTCGTAATGAGAAATTTTCATTCTCACGAATCCAATTCTGGTAGAATATATTGAAAAAGAAATTTGATGTAATTTTTCTGGGTGTTCAAGTGGAATAAGAATAATAATGAACGCCAAACTAACATTTAAGGTCTGTTTAGTATTCATTCTCATTATGCTAAAATGAAATGCCTAGACAAATTATGTTTGGAATCCTTCAATTCTGATTTCATTCTAGGATAGTCCAAGTAAATTTTTTCCTTTCACGAAATCTATAAGAACTAGAATTCTATAAAAGAGGATTCTCTTTTGGGCCAAAGTTATCAAATTTTCCCTTATTGTTGTTACTACTATTGTTATTGTTATATATTAATGTCCCTATTTTATCTAATATTTATGAAAAAAATCATGTATTTAGTTTTTATTGGATATCATCTAATTGATGCACAAAGATATTCTCTGTGTTAAAATTATAAAAGATCTCATCACCTTTTCAGATAAAAATATAATTTCAGTCATCTGAAATTGTTGTCGCACATGGATGCAATCATAAAATGGTTTTTGGGAAATTAATTAGGGGTCCTTGATCCTATCTCCACAAAAACAATAAGTCTTGGACTGCTTTACAATAGTAATAAGTCCTTAAACTCAAAATCTATTATCTTTGGGTCCCTCAAACTAACAGAGTTACTAACAGCCATTGGAAATACCCTTTATACCCCTCCTACTTATAACCCTCTCCAAAACCTTTCGACCACCCCCCTGTGTAAAACCCTAGTCCCCTTCTCTCGCTCATTTGAATCCACTATAACCCCACCCCTCCCCCCCATTTCCACTCTCCTCCCCTGTTTTACCTGCGAAGGACCGGGATCTCGAAGGGAGGTGTCGGATGGCAAAGAAGGGGAGGTCGAATCGGCTAGCAAAGAACCCGTTTGTCAGACGGAGTTCGGGTAGGTCAAATCGGCGGCGAAGAACCCCGTTTGTCGGACGGAGCTTGGGGAGGTCGAATCGGCGGTGAAGAACCCCATTTGTCGGGCGGAGCTTGGGGAGGTCGAATCGACAGTGAAGAACCCTGTTTTCTCCCTCAATTAATCAAGGTGAGTCATCCCTTGATTATTTGTTTTTGGTTATTGTGGATTTCGATTTCAATTTGGAGATATGATTTAGTGCGTGGAGTTTGATTGGTTAGTGCATCAGAGATGTTTGAGAAAGTGTTTATGTGAGATTATGATGTGTGTTGGTGAGGGTTGTGGTTTGTGTTGAATGTGTGAAAATCATATCTTGCATGTCAACTGTTTGATTATTCGTGTGTGTGAAGAAGGTGAAGTGAAGAGGCTTGTGCTTGATGGATGGATCATCAATTGATATGGTCAATTGATCACATTTGTTTGTTTTCTAGTTTAATGATTATAATTGCATGATGCTTGAATTTGACATCTTGAATTTGATTTTATGATTATGATGCATATTTGTATATTCTCATTCTTATGTTATGAATATAAACTATTTTTATATCCCTGAATTTTTTCAATTTTTTTTCCGTATCCCTCCCCGAATAATCCGATTCGAACCGAACATAATCCATACTGAATGATTTCCGAATCCCGAACTTGTGACTATGGTTTGACTAAATTCTATAGGGGATGCACCACAACAACATTGATGGACCTTGACATGGTTCTTATGCCCATGCACTCTGATTTCAAAGGGTGCCAACATTGGCATTTATTGATGGTGGATTTGAAAGGCCATCGATTCGTAGAGTACAACTCTATGAGAAATGTTGCTGTTTGAACAATCGACAGACAGATTGGTGAGTATTAAATTTTAACATTAGTACACTATTATACATTGTTAAAATTCTCATGTACATTGTTAAAGTCCTCATGTACACTATTAAATTCCTCATGTACACTATTATAAGTATATGTACACTGATAGTGTGAGATTACAATATGCAGGTTCAGTGGCTGAAGATGTATTTTAGACTTAATCATTTCATCACAATGTTGAAGATTGACCAATCATAAGAGATGATCAATGTCCACAACAATCTAATGGGTCAGTGTTATTGATATATTTTTATTATTAATTTATGCAAGAACGTGATAAGATAATATGCTTATGTTGTTTGTAGGGTTGATTGTGGTATGTTTATGCTTAAATACGGTGAGCACCTCATAAACGGAATGAACATGAATTTGAACAAAAAGACATTCCAAGGTTCCGAGGGGAGTATGCTGTTAGGCTTGTATCATTTGGAACCTTATTTTTTCGATCAAAGTCTCTAAATTTTTTAGCTTTTAGCTATTTGCGGGAGCTAGAGTGTTCTGATTGAAAATCTGACTGCATAATTATTCTCCTGGTATTGGCAATGGCATACCTGTAAATTTTCAACGCATTCTGACTTCTTTTTATCAGTTATGAATTCCGATTGGTATTCAGATTTAATTTTATTAATATCCAAGATGAAGAAGTTTATATATGATATTATCATAAGATGTTCAATTTTGAGTTAGATTTTATATAAAAGTAGAATTTGATCAACTGGATTCATGTAGTAAAAGTTATGGGTATTTTTTCGATTATACCATGGGGATGAGAAAATCCTGGCAGTAGTCCTGTTTGATGTTTAGCTTATATTTTGGAATAGCTGAAGGGATTATTTGAGCTTGGAATAAACATAAAAGTTGTAGATAATCTTTTTAGATTTTTAATGGATTTTGAATTGTACAATTTAGAGCTAGATTGTAAAAGTTATGACCATTTTACTAAAGGCTATCCAGAAATTTAAGTCAGGGGCATGATTGTCACTTTGCCTTCCTCTCAACACCTTTCAATGGACTTAAAAATGGGTTTTGCTAAGTCTCCAGTAACAGATCTGGAATAGAACAAAAATGGAAGAGGAGGAGAGGAGATTGAGGAGAGTTTTGGTGAGATCATTTGATTTCTTTTTGTGGTTTGTTGTAGTTTGTTGATTTGGATTCTTACTTTTTTTTTGGGGGGGGGGGGGGGGGTTACATTCATTTTGGTTATTGATTTGGAGAAGATGAAGAAGAAGATGATGGAGAAGGAACAAGAAGAATTAGTTCAGGTGAAGGTGAGTTTGTGTGTATGTGTTGTTGTTTCTTTCCCTTCTCCATCTCCAACCCTCTCATGCCTCCCCTCATGCTCCCCTGTTTTTCCCTCCCTTTTTGGTCCAACCATGAAGAAGAGAAGCTAAGGAGATGATGGTGATGGTGGTGAAGTGGTGGTGGTGGTGGTGTGTGTGTGTTATTGTGAGCCCCAACACCTTCCCTTCTCCTCCCCCTCTCTTGATAATCTTCTTCCTCTTCTTTTATACTTACTAGGATGTTGTAGAGGGCATGCATGTGGGTGCTATTGGGAGAGTATTATTATTATTATGTGTAATTGCTGCATATGAGGTGTTTGTGTTTAAGCATGAATTGGTGGTGGCTTTGTGTTATAGTAAGACAGATTTTCTTTGAATTGCATCTTCATGTGATATGATCCCCATGTGTCTAGATCCTATATATGAAATTTGGTATCATTTTATAATCTGTGTTGTATGTTATATCCTGATTTGCATAGCCTGTCCACATTCACGTAGGATTTGATCAATTTCTGGAAACATTTTATTTCAAGAATGTAGAGGCTAAATTAGGTTATCATATCTTCATGGATTATGATTCCAACATGTCAGAGAATCTATGTGATTTATTTCATAATTTGTGGATGTGTATTTGATGCTGTGGAGCTCAAAGAGTAAGGCTGATTGCTGTAGATGCACCAGTTTTACATGGTTGTGTCAATGAGTTATTTATGCATGTTATAGACAATATTAAGAGTTGGTTTCTCCATGAAGTAGGCTTACATATGTATCAGGAAGCTTCATATTGGATTTGAGCACGTGGTTTATCTATATTGTGTTGTGTCTTGCAGATCTCGTAGACCGGATACGCAGTGATTCGAATATTTGTGAGTGGTTCGATCCAACCCCTCGGGATGCGTTCGATGCGCATAGTCGTGCGTCGCGCATTGATGGGGCACCCTAACTATACTACTTGTGTAGATAAGTAGTATGGCCATAGTTAAGCCATAATATGTTAGATATCTTGCATGCTAGGCTTATATTACATGTATTGTATTCATATATGAATGACTGTGTCGCATGCGCCCCTCTAGTATGGGCATGTATTTCTGTATTCTGTATGGATGTATAGAATATGACATGCCTTAAGTAGTATTGTAATAATAGCCCCACTATATTAATAATATCTAGCATGATTAATCATGGCTTAATAATAGGGTACATACTTAATATTCCCTAGTCATAAGACTTGAGGGCGTGGTATAGTTGTTGCACCCATATTGTTGGGGCAAGGCTATAACCAGCTTCTAGAGATGATGAGCTCTCTCTCGCCCTTTCTCTTCATGGGTACTGAGTAAGTAGAGTGGTTTCTACTTGACTCAGGTTCACTTGGGAATATTGGCGTGCACCCGTTAGTGCACGAGATCACGCTTGACCCTTCCTTTTTTAAGTTGGGGTAATCCAACGCATGTTAGGATATACTTTGTATGCTTGTATGTTTAATTAGGCCTTACCTTATATGCATAATATGTTGTTTATGCCTTTATTCGCAAGCTTCACGGAGAGAACGCAGCTGATGATCTATGGAAAGGGCAGCGGTGCGAGCTGAGGCTTGCAAGTTCCTGGATGGATCGCCAGTAGGGAGGAGGACCCTGTGCAAGCGTTCCCCAGGCGTAGGAGCAGCATCTGCCCCAACAACTAAGTCCGCAGGCGACATTGTTGGAAGCGGGTCGACCTCCATATGGCTAGGAAAAAGAGCGATACCCCTACTAGCAGCAGGCGCTAAAGAAGAAGAAGAAGAAGAAGCAGAGGGGGAGGATGATTGAACGGTGAGGTATGGAGTTAGTGAGTCAGGAGGAGGCGATGTCGACGTCAAGTCCACCGGTCGGGCAATGGAATTTGATTCAAAACCCAACCGGAGGATCCTCTGGGAGCGCCGCCTCACTCCATTGTGCGGTCCGGGAGGAGGATGAACCGAACCCTGACACTCGGCCGGCTCAGCCACATCGCCAAGAAACGTGGCTACCAGAGGAGCACGCCTCAGTTCCTCCAACCCGAGCAACACCCACTACGATCAGTCCATGTACTCCATCGTTCAGGAGATGGCATCCATGTTCACCTCCTCGACCTTCGGCCTGGGGGCATCCACCATCGGCCTCCAGGGGCGACACAAGTGGCGCTAGGAAACATCCCAACCATCTGGCATCCAAGGACCCCGGACCAGCAGCCGGCGGCTCTCCCAGTCGTGGATATCACCTCGAGACATGCCGAGGACCAATTCTGGTGCTTGGGCACGGCGGAAGATATAGAAGAATGGAGACCACCCTAAGGTCGAACCCTTGACCTGGTAGACCCACTGGAACTCCGTTAGGCCCAACTCAACCCCCGTCTTCTTTACCAACTCGACCGCGCACATCAAGATGCGGTACACGTTGGGGACGATCAAGATGTGGTGAAAATGAAAGAAGTCAAGAAACTCAGCCACCATGCGTGGTAGAGGCAGAGAAAGACCCCCATCTGAGAAATAACGTGGATGGAGGAGGACAGAATCAAGAAAAAGGGTGGGGATCTCGTCCTTGGACAATTCGTCAATTGAGAAGTCTAAGGAGATTCCTAACTCCCTCCGAAGGTCTGAAACAACGGCGGTATATTACATTATCGGCCTTTAAATACAGCGTCGACGACGCTTTGAAAAGACGGCATGAATAATTCGCTGCGGATATTGAGGTGTAATCAATGCCTCATAAAGGGTTTCATGAAACCCTAAGAGACGCCGATGTTTGGATTTTCAAAAGAATGTCGTGGGAAGCCATGCGGCATTAAGAGCTGACTTAGCAAATCAACCGTCAAATCCGGAGCAGATCAGAGAATCTCGAGGAGACTGGCGTCCAGATCATTGACTCACGAAGAAGGGGGGTGCGACTAGATTTTTCATATCTCCTGCTCTCTCGACACTTCAAGGGCCCGTTTGGATATAGATATAAGCTATTCTGGGTTTTATACCTATTCTAGGAATTGTTGACTTTATCAATAAAATAAGTGATATTATGTTTGGTTGTGTTTTAAGTTATTCTCATTGAAAAACATAATAATAAAGGTTGGAGTGTTTGGTTGATGAAGACGAAAATGTGAATAAAGTGTAAAAAGATGATTTGACATGTGGGTCCCATTGATGTATAAGAGGTGATGACAGGTGATTTGAAATGAAAAAAGAAAAAAAATAGTGGGACCCACTTATGATTGTTGTTGGAATAGGCTAATTCCATAGGAAATGGAGGATTACTATACCCCTTTATTATTTATTATTCCGACATCCAAATACCACCTTATTCCCCACACCCAAACAACTTTTTTCCCCTATTACATGTCTATTCCCACCTATTCCTTCCCTAACCCTCTACCCAAACAGCCCCCAAAAGAACAGGAGAGGGGGCATCTGTTGTGGTAAAAATCCGCACTAGGACATGTGTCATGAAAGGACGATACGTGGGCCATCTGGCGTAAGGCCCATTAGGCCCGATCCACGAAAAGTGACCTCACGATTGTAGATACCCCAATTTTGACTGTCTAGAATGACAGAAATACTTTAATTAACACTTAGAATCAAACCACATTTGGACATCAAATGGAAAACAGAACTTACGAAAACAAAATCAGAAACCCTAACCATGACCTAAACACTGACCTAAATCATGGTCCAAACCCTAACCCTAAACCAAACCCTGGCCCAAACCCTAACCCTAAACCCTAAAACCCTAACCCTGACCTAAATCATGGTCCAAACCCTAACCCTAAACCAAACCCTGGCCCAAACCCTAACCCTAAACCCTAAAAACCGGAAACCCTAACCCTGACCTAAACCCTTGGTCCAGACCCTAAAAATCTGGTCCCAACCCTAAACCCACCTAGAGAACCCCAAAGCCCTAGAAACCCTAAGACCCTGGACTGGGGCGGCTAACCCTAACTAGCCGCCCCATACCAGGCGGCTAGTTGGCACTAGCCGCCCCCCTGGCCGACCTTGAATCGCTTCCCTGAATGGGACATAAAGCAACATTAAATGCTGATCATTGCGGCATGTTGTGACCTTTAGCCGCCCTATCTTGGCCGGATCAATCCAAGTAACCGATCCAAGCCACCGCTTGTCAGAGATGGGACGTTTGACAGGTCATGATGGAGGCGGCTACCACGAAGTAGCCGCCCCATACTGGGCGGTTAGTTAGGACTAGCCACCCTTCACCTGGTCCTGACAGAAAAACCAAAGAATTAATGAGGGATCTAATCAAACACACTATTAACCAAGCCATCCTATTACCCCCTGGATATTCCCCTGTCTCTTTTTTACTATAAATAGAGGGGGTTCAAAACACTTTTATAACACCAACCAATCTCCAATCCACAATCCTCACTTGATCATTCCCTTCCACAACTAGAAATACATAGAGAGAGAGAAAGAGAGCCCCCCTTTTGTGAGAGAAAAATCCATTCCCTACACAAAAACACCCTCTCATTCCACCCTCCACAAACCCGGGTTAAACCTAGCTTAACCTTTGTCCAAAACCAAACCCATTTCCCACCAAAGTTCTGCCCAAACCAACCCAGGCTCTGGACGGCTAAACCCTAGTAGCTGCCCCATACCCGACGGCTCAAACCCATTAGCCGCCCCATATCCACACCCCACCTGCACCCCTTTGTCCCAAGACTCCTTTAGTCAAGCCCCGGAAGCAGAATAGGATTACCTATTTTTCACATCTGTGTACGGTATATTCGTGTCTCATAGCGGAGGCCCCACAAACTCCCCACGTAGGCGACCAAATCCAACACCAACCTTTTTCATGCTTTTCAAAAATGCAGGTGGCTGATCACACACACCCTTGAATCCTCTTGAGTCCGCTGTCGGGCGCCTCGACCAGGAACAACACCACCCTTCCGAGAGATGATCCGACCGAGCCTGCCAGGGTACGCAACAGATCCGAATCCCCGAAAAACCCCCACACACGCCCTGCGGATTTTTTCCCACACCGATAAATCTGGCGATCATGGTGTTCGTGAAAAATAACAAAAGGTAATCCTCTTCTGCCTCCCCTTTTACAAGCTTGACTAGAATGCTATCAACCCTTTAGGAAAGGTTAGAGTTTCCCACCCCTCGAATCAGATCCTCCTCTAATTTGCATCACAGCATCATTTACTGCTTTGTAAGCCGCATACCACTGCGCAATCCTTTATTGCTTTGTAAGCCGCACACTGCTGCACAATCCTTTACTGCTTTGTAAGCCGCTCACAGCTGTGCAATCCTTTACTGCTTTATTTTCTTCTTTCAATCTACATTCATCCCCACTCTACATCATGGGATCCCACATAGAAGAGTAGATACTAGAGGAAAGAACCCACCAAGAGGGTCAAGCCACACAATTCCTGACCCATCTAGAGGAAAAGATGGCCAGTCTAGGGTACCAATCTGTAGAGGACATGTTTCATGACCTCGCCGAGTACCGTCATGCCAAGACCTTGAGACAGGAGGCCCCTGTCGAAACCCCCAAGACCATTCCCAAAACCCCGTCCACACCTAGTTGCTCGGTTGATCCGAGCATTTTTTCGTTCACCCCCTTTCCATCGCGAATCCAATATTCCCAACCATTTCTACCCCAGGCCCTTACCAGGCCACCCCAAACCTGGGACCGCTAGGCAGCCCTCCCAGGGGAGAAACACTAGATGAAACCATCCAGAGAATCCTCTTCGAGACTGGTCCCTCAGCCCCCAAGCACTTGTCTGTACATAACCTGAGACAAATCCCGTCAGTCCACTTACCCGAGGGATTCAAAATCCCCAAGTTCCGCCTGTGTAACGGTCGTTGGAGACCCAGACATTCATTTAACTGCCTTTTATCTAGATGCCCGACCGTTTCTAGATAATCAACCTCTGCTAGTCTTCCTCTTCCAGAAATCATTGGAAGGAGAAGCGTTACAATGGTTCTCCACCCTCCCTGTAGATCACTTGTCAAACTTCTTGGCTATAAGCGAGAAGTTCTTGGGCCACTACGGTTACCAGAGGATCAGAACCCCCTCTATTTCAGATTTAACCGTAGAGAGAATGAGGCCCAGGGAGGAATTTGAACAATACGTGTCTCGGTGGCGCACACTTGTCCACCGAACCGGCCTACAACTCACGGAATGTCAAGAAATTGACATGATGTTACAGAGCCTGAGTCCAGAGCTTCGTATGAGCCTTTCGTACGGAAACTGTACTACATATCAGCTTCTAATTGACCGCTACAACAGGATTTCCCGTTGTGCAACCCCAGTAGTCCAAACCTTGTCCCCACCTATCAGCCATAGGGTTGGACAACCGTCTCGTAAAGCACAAACCCCCACGGTAGAGGGGATTACACAAGTTTTGGCACTCTACCCGAACGGAGCTCGGGTTCCTAATCGAGGAATGGCTCTGAGACAGTACACACCCGGTTCATCCGGATATGCGCCATCTCGGCAAGCTAATCAAAGTTTCACCCACTGATTAGTACCCGCCCCCGTGCCGACACGACTAAATCCTATATTCCAAAATTTTATAAATCAGATCTCTGTACGTGTAGATCCTGTAATGAATATTGGAAAGCAAAAGCTAGAACCTACTATAGTACCCTTGATGGAAGAACCAGAAGACCTGCCTAGGATCATTTCAGGCGGCCTAATCCTTCCAATACCTTCCCCAATACACCCAAACCCTATCAGACCCCTCTCCCTATACACAGAACAAGTACTCGTGCCCATCCTAGTTCAACCCATGAAGGGAGGTCCCATCCGACCATTGAACTATTCCTCCTTTGTTCCCCGACAACCACCACAAAGGAAATACGCTGCTATTCCTCCCCCATCGACCTATGAGTCTCCAGTACTTGAAACTATTGAACCCGTACAATTTCCCAAGCAGGACTCTGACGATGATGAAGAGTTTTTGGCTGGAGAACTAGCAGAACTTTTTTACCCTTCCCCAATACAACCTGAATCTATCATCCAATCCATGCAACCAATTAAATCTGAATACCCCTTGTCTCTACCTACTCAAGATCAAATCATATCAATGCCCGTCGAACCTACCCTGGTGGTCTCGGATGACTCACCTTCTGACTCATCTGATTCTGAGACTGATCCAGATCCGGCTCAATCAATTATGCATATCTTTGAACCAGAACCACTCATATTTAAAAATGCACAATTTGAGAGAGCAGTCAAGCCATCCAAATTGCCGGACTTGCCATCTCATCTACCTAAGGATCTCTTTCCTCCGGATTCCCCCGCCATATCTAAATCAATTATTCTATATCAGACCCATAAGCCCCTGATCACTCCAGTTGAAGAGTCTTCACTCTCACCATTGCTAGGGCATCAATATTATGATAAATCTTGCTCCCTTGCACTTGTTCAGTCAATAGTCGCCCCTGTGACTTGCTTTTTCATATCCACATCTTTATTGACTGACCCACCTTTGAGGAAAGATTCTCTTCCTACTAAGGGTCCATGGCAGATCAAGCGCTACTCGCGCTTTCGACAACATTTAGGTTTTGATATTCTGATGGATTCTATCAGAATAGACCCTGAACAACAGTTGCTGAGAAGGCGTCAAACGCGATTCAAGATAGAGGAAAATCGATACACGATGAATGATACATCAGAAAATTCAAATATCATTCCCCTAAAGATCCTGCAGTTTGAGCCTCCATAGAGGACTCACCTTGCACTATCATTTCCTGGAGGTCATCCTTCAGTGCAACGTATACCATCTTTTATATGCTTTACTATTTTCAAACATTTACACGCTTTATAAAACAAAACAAAACAAAAAAATGAAAAATAAAAACACCAAGAAAAAAGAAGAGAAAATGGGAAAGAGACGAGAAAAGATTAAGAGCGGCAGACCATGCCCAGGCCTACCAAAGAAGGGTGGCAAGGGCATTTGAAAAGAAGGTAATAGAAAACAAATTTAAAATCGGGGAGTTAGTACTTAAGCAAATCATGCCATCAAGACAGCCTCACCCAAGAGGGAAGTTGCAACCCACATGGGAGGGACCCTATGTGATCACCCATGCCTATTCCAGGAATGTCTACCGCTTGGTAGACGCCGAAGGAGTCGAGGTTTCAGGTTCGTGGAATGCACTTTATCTAAAGAAATTCCATGCATGAATAGCTTTCAATATTTGAAAACTATTATTCTTTCTTCCTGCAATTTCCAGCGTTTAGTACTTGATGATAGAATTATAAGACTCTCGAAGATAAACTCGTATTTATTTAAACACATATCCGCCAATCATGCCGCTTCCTTCACACACGTATGACTGGACAATCGATTTATCTAATAGAAGAGAAATTGGCTACCCCGTAGACTGGGACAATTTTAAAACCCCAAAGCAAATCTCCCTTATTTCCGCCCTACTCGTATTAATCCAAGGTCAAAATGAGGAATTACTTGGACCTAGCATATGTCCCAAACTGGCTCTGGCACTATACAAACACTTCTAGAGGGGAAGCATGAAAAGAATCGGGGTGAAAAGCAGAAGAGCCCCCCCCTCAAATTAAAAAAAATCAGGCAATGAGAGGCCAACAAAAGAAAAACAGCACCCAAGTGAACGGTTTAAACTCTCTACTTTAGCAGGCTTTCACGCCAAGTATATGCCAAACAAACGGCTATACTAGTACAGGTCTAAACAACGGACTGTACTTTCCACCCAAAATAAAGAAGTGATAAAAAGAAGAAAGCCAGAGGGACCTAGAAAGTAGAACATATGCTAGACTGGGACAATTCTAAAATATTGCTCAAAAGGAAGATATTACTCTTACCCCATTCCCCCCCCCCCCCTTTTATTATTTCGCAATGGGATGCAAAATTGAACTATGTCTATCGAGAAAGGCAAAATTTTGACCAAGGGTAGACCATTTCCATGTTTACAACTGCACACACTCACATGAGTTCACTTAGAAACTTGCCCATATCCAAAAGAAACTTATTTGACTTGACTCCTGGTACACTCATAGATTTTTCAGCATGTTTAGAATAATATGATCAAGCATTTGAAACCATGAATCTAAAAAAACTGACACCTAAGGCTTATACCTTTCAAATACAATCCTGGTTTGGACATGGGTGACCACAAGGGCTCTTTCATAAGGACTTGATGATATCTTTTACTTAAGAAAGTCGAAAACATTGCCCTCTCACATAAAATACCATTGAAGAATTAAAATGCCCCCTTATGCCACTTATACTTACGCATAAGCTCGCATTTTGTTTTTTCAAAACACCTAGGCATCCGATTTTCTTGAAATACTAAGTTGACCCCCGTACCAACATTAAAATTGCCCCATCTACACTCATTTCATGCCCTTCCGCACATGCTTGAGAAGAAATTGTCCCACTTTCACACATACTTAAGAGATTTTCTTCGCTCACGCACTTGGAATCCCTCTCTTGCGTACTAAAGCATGGTTTCCCGCTCTTTACTTTCTCGCATTATCTTTCTATTTACCTTGAGATGGATTGTAGCCCTTGACAATTCAAGCAAGAAGGGCTCGAAAGTCAGTGCAGGGGCACAACTCAGACAGATTTATCACTTGGTCCATGAAAAGAATGTTTTTATAGGTCTTGAAGGTTAAAACACTCACAAGGACTTTCAGCAACAGCAGACAGAAGTAACAAAACCACAAATTGTCACAGACAGGGGGCGGCTAAACCCGACTAGCTGCCCCTCACCAGACGGCTAGAAACCAGTAGCCGCCCCTGCCCCTTCTTTTCCAGGTAAGACCCCTAGGAATGGGGCGGCTAACTTAAACAAGCCGCCCCATCTGGGGCAGCTAACGCAAGTAGCCGCCCCCCACCTGCTGCCCCCTTTGTTGCTGTTAGTCCCATTTTAATCAATTCTTCAAATCTCCACCACCTGTTAAGGGCATATCTTTTCAAAAAAAAAGTGCATACACACATTTCATACACATTCATACACAAAAACCTGTATAGATATCATGCTAGAATAATTATATATCAAAATCCTACATCCATCCATAAATTAAACGTATAAAAACACCAAGTTCACCCATCCACGAAATACGCATCTCCCTAAATAAAGGAAACTCTTTAAAAACACCAAACATCCATGCTAACTACTCCAAACCATGCGTGCAAAAGAAAATTATAAAATTGTCCCACCAAGATCAATAAACATAAATTGTTGTAAAAAAGAGTCTTTATAAGGAGTAAGGAAGAAGTAGATCCACCAAAAGCTCCAAAACTCCAAAGTCTTGAGCTATGCATCACTGAAATATCACCTGAGTCAAAAGAAAAAGAAGAAAAACATGAATTCCTTGCATATATACTATTCTTCTACCCAAACCAAGACACGAGGGAGTATACCTCGGAGTGTTATCATCATCTGCGGGAGACTGAGTAGGAGGAACGTCCTGACTTGGCTGGGAAGGGAGCGACGGCTGATGAGAAGACTGGACCTCTGGAGCATCAGGAGCGGCAGGAGTCTCTCGAACTGAAGATGCGGCCCTCGCGTATATCCCATGACTCCTGGACGCCGAGGGACAAGATAAGCGGGACTGAAGGTGGCCTCCGGTAGTTAGAGAAGCCGAGGCAGAATGCTTGGGCTCAAGAGGAAGGAGGTCAAGGTCCGCCTAGGTCATGACCCCTCTGCCAACCAACTTCCCTCACATGGTGGCTTCCCAGAGGAGGATCTGCTGAATATCTCTATCTCTACATTCCAACCTCCCTCGAAGACGCGTCTCCACCGCCCTCAACCTCTCCTCGAGCTCCCGTGACCTCGCCTCTGCGACCCGGAGCCTGTCCTCGCTCGATCGAAGCGCCTCTCAATCTCTATCCCCGGCCGCTGGAGAGAACGAAGCAAATCCCCCATCAAACCCCCGGGAACACCCGCCGAAGCCTCCAACTCTGACACCCTCATCTGGAGGGAGTCCCTCTCGCGGCCTAGGGTGATGAACTCCTCCTCTCTCGATGCCATCATGGACCTCAGCCGGTCCATCTCCTCCTCAGCCCGAGAAGCCCTGCCCCTCGCCTGGCCCAGCTCCATCCGTGTGACCGCCAACTCGTTCCGGGCCGCATCTAACTCCCTCATCAACTCGAGCTCTCGCTCGGAAACCATGGAAGGAGGGGGAGCAGAAGAAGAGGAAGCACCAACGGCTCTCGCTCTCGACAAAGCATCCACCTGAGCCTCGAGGACCTGAACCTGGTCCTGTAACCGGCGCCTCTTAGCCCTCAAGTGCTCCACTTGCCCACTACACGCTCGAAGGTTCTCGTTGGCGGTCTTAAGTCTCTTCTCCATCTCATTCAACTCAACCTGCAAAAGAGACACCACTCAGAAAAATATTCAACAAAAATGAGAAAGAAAAGAAGGGTTTCTAACTTACGTAGGCGTCCGGGATCTCCTCCTCCATCGTTCCAAGGATGCCCGCATACTCCTGATGATACCAAGTCAGGTAGTCGTCATCTGAAGTCACCTCGGGACGACGCTCCACCAAGACACCCCGGCTCATCCATCCCGCCACATACGTAGCATAATTCCTCGGAGGTTTGTATCCCGAGGAATCCCAGCCACCGGGATCGAGGGGCGCTTCGGTAGAGGATCAGACACCCACTGGTGGTACCCAAGCTGGCGGACGACCCGGCTGATCGCATGAAACACGACCTCATTGAAATAGATCAACCAGACGTCTCGTGACAGATCCTCGGGGACCTCCTCCTCCATATAGGGCCTCCACATCATCTATAAAGCATCAAAAGATTGAAAGAGTGCTTGGCCAAAAGTAAACCAAATACAAGCCAAAGAAAATTTTTAAAAAATTATACCTCTTCCTCCGTCAAGACACGGAAGGCCTCTCAGAATTGGGTGAGGCGGTGCAAGCGTGAAGATCCCCGGGGTTCCCATTTCATGGCCCAAGGGAGGGCATGGTCAAACGGCGCCAGAGTCGGGCGGTCAATGGCGAAGTGCTCGTATCCAAAAAGCTAGCAATGCAAGAGGGAAATTGCCAAAAATCAAGCGAACTAAAGCCGAGAAGAAGACATCTACTGCTCACTTACACATACTTGAAGAAATGGCGCGAAGCCGCCAAGGTTCTTTCCCCTGACCCTCTTGACCTTCTTCAAGAGCTCCGCGAAGAGATGGGCGAGCATTGCCACTCCCCAGGCATAGTGTCCCATGCCCTCCAGGCCCTCATCAACAACAAGGAATGAGAGGAGACCTTGTCAGAGGCCGTCGAGAAGAGGACCCGGCCGAAGAAATAAAGGAAGAACGCCCTCAACTCCCTCCGTGCCCTCTGTGGGCACGCATCCGCCTCTCTCGCCTCGATCATCGCCCGCCTCCTCTCGAAGCTAGCTGTAGCTTCACCCTTCTGACGCTCTGTGAAGGAACTGAGGCCATACTGCCCCGAAAGCCCCCCCAAAGGGATCCAGTTCAGCGTCCGCTCCCGCTCCACGAACTCCCATTCCCTGATCAACTCCTGAAACAACCCCCTATAGTCCGCAAGGGTGGCCGCGATCACTGCTTCCCCTGAGACTGGAAGACCAGTGATCCGATGGACGTCCTCGAGGGTCGGCATAACGGCGCCGGTGGGGAGGATGAACGTACAACTCTCCGGGTCCCATCTCTCCGCCAATGCCTCCACATATGGGCAATGGATGTGGAATGGCTCAATCAGAAAGAAGGAACGGAAGCCCGCTCCATCCACCAACCTCCTCTCCCCCTGCCCCATGGCATCATACCACCTCTTCGTCCCGTGCCACAAAGCCCGGATACGATTCGATCGCTACAAACGGACGAAGAAAATATGGGTTAGTTTAAGAGCAATCGAGAGGTAAGAATCCAAAGCCTAAAAATCGTTTAGAAATCATGCTTAGCAAGATAAAATTTCCATGTACTAAATCAAAGACAAAAGCATGAAGACAGGAAACTTAATTCACATAAAGGTTCACCTCCCATTATTTACAAAACACTCTTCATATGATCACACATGCTAAAAATATTAAATCCCACTGTGGTCACCACTTACGCTCTTTCTTTCATCACAGTCTATCATGCTTATATACTTTCCATAAACTCACCTAAACATGTGGAAGAATACTTGGACCCATGAGATACATGCATACACTCCCCCCATGCTCTACCACAATCAAAACACGTATGAAGACACACCTCAAAAACTATATGCACACAAGAATATATCACATACAAGCATACTAGCCATGTCATTCCTCTCTTCTTTTAGAAAAAACATGGATATATGTATAAAAATTGTCCCCCTTTCTAAAAACAAACCCATATCGACATGCAGCATGCTTACATATCCCACCGTAATCAACCTATACATACAAAGCATGCCTACTAGAACACACATGCACAAATATTACACCTTAATCACCTATTTCATGCTACAAAGACATGTATACACATAAATAAAAGGCTAAGACTAAAGGGTTAGGAACATACCACGGCCCGTGCAGACCCGGGAGCGTCCGCCTCAGCCTCGTCGGGATCGTCCATCCCATCATCATCCCCCTCCTCCTCATCTTCTCCCTCCTCCCCAACCACGGCCTCCTCGGCCTCCACATCAGCCTCAACCCCAATACCCCCAGCCTCCGTGGCCTCAGCCCCAACATCTCCAGTCCCCTCCATCCTCTCCGCATCGGAGACAAACTCCGCAAAGGCCCCCATAGCCCTTCTCTCCTCCTCCTCAGCTCTGGCCTCCGTGGCCTCCCTATCCAGCATCCCAACAATGGCATCCAACGATTCCCTCAGATCCTCACTAACTCCCTCAGCCCCTACCCCTCGCTTGCACCCTCGACCGGCCCTCCGACCTCCGGAACCACCTCCTCGACCGCCACCGGTCGATCCCCACGCCTCCTCTTGCGTGTATAACCTATCATAGTTCCCCCTACCTCCGGGGCAGCCCCCGAAGGCAAGTCCCCAACCCCACCCGTGCGGGTGCCACCGTCGGCACCTCTGTCATACCCACGAGTAGCCGCCCCCTGTCGGACGGCTAGTTGCAACTAGCCGCCCCACCCTGTTTTCTCATTTTTACTTTAAAACCCTTTCCAAACCTCTTTTTCAGCCCTAGTTCTAAAGTTTTTCAATACCAAACAACCATGTATTAGTTTATTTCCAAGTACTACGTGATCAAACACGACTTTTTCAAAGTTTTACTACACTTCCAGTACCGTCCAGTTTGAATTTCTTCAGTTCTGGTTCTTTTCCAGAGTCTTTTTCCCTTTGGATGATCCAATCCACCAACTCAAAATACTTTACTTGCTTTCTGTCGGTGATATCCCCTCCTTGCTGAGTTTTTCCAAGCACAGGAACGGTAGGCACGAGGAAACTGACGCTGGGCTGCTCCGTGCACGATAGCTAAGAACCCGACCGCGGGTTGGATCACTCTCCATTTTCTTTTCCTGTCTTTCACTTGGATCATTCTTTCGGTTGAAAATTCTAGTCAAGACCTAGCCTCTGACAGTCTAAATCAACTCCCCGAATAGGACTGTTCGTGTTGTCATAACTTCTTGAAGGTCGGGCCAACCAAATAGGGGTCTCTTTCCTTATCATCGGTCAAAGTCTTTCCTGCTTCACGCAAAGACTCCGTCTGATGAGGGACAATTGTAGATACCTCAATTTTGACCGTCCAGAAAGACAGAAATACTTCAAGTAACACTTAGAATCAAACCACATTTGGACATCAAATGGAAAACAGAACTTAGGAAAACAAAACTGGAAACCCTAACCATGACCTAAACCCTGACCTAAATCCTGATCCAAACCCTAACCCTAAACCAAACTCCTAGCCCAAACCCTAACCCTAAACCCTAAAACCGAAAACCCTAACCCTGACCTAAATCCTGGTCCAAACCTTAACCCTAAACTAAACCCTGGCCCAAACCCTAACCCTAAACCCTAAAACCGGAAACCCTAACCCTGACCTAAACCCTTGGTCCAGACCCTAAAAACCTGGTCCCAACCCTAAACCCACCTAGAGAACCCCAAAGCCCTAGAAACCCTAAGACCCTGGACTAGGGCAGCTAACCCTAACTAGCCGCCCCATATCAGGCGGCTAGTTGGTACTAGCCGCCCCTCTGGCTGACTCTGAACCGCTTCCCTGGATGGGACATAAAGCATCATTAAATGCTGATCATTACGGCAGGTTGTGACCTTTAGCCTCCCTATCTTGGCCGGATCAATCCAAGTAACCAACCCAAGCCACCGCTTGTCAGAGATGGGACGTTAGGCAGGTCATGATGGTGGCGGCTACCAGGAAGTAGCCGCCCCATACTGGGCTGCTAGTTAGGACTAGCCGCCCTTCACCTGGTCCTGACAGAAGAACCAGAGAATTAATGAGCGGTCTAATCAAGCACACTACTAACCAAGCCATCCTACTACCCCCATATTATTCCCCTGTCACTTTTTTATTATAAATAGAGGGGGTTCAAAATATTTTTACAACATCAACCAATCTCCAATCCACAATCCTCACTCGATCATTCCCTTCCACCACTAGAAATCCATAGAGAGAGAGAAAGAGAGCCCCCCTTTTGTGAGAGAAAAATACCATTCCCTACACAAAACACCCTCTCATTCCACCCTCACAAACACGGGTTAAACCTAGCTTAACCTCTGTCCAAAACCAAACCCATTTCCCACCAAAGTTCTGCCCAAACCAACCCAGGCTCTGGACGGCTAAACCCTAGTAGCCGCCCCATACCCGACGGCTCAAACCCATTAGCCGCCCCATATCCACACCCCACCTGCACCCCTTTGTCCCAAGACTCCTTTAGTCAAGCCCCGGAAGCATAATAGGATTACCTGTTTTTCACCTCTGTGTATGGTATATTCGTGTCTCATAGCGGAGACCCCACAAACTCCCCACATAGGCGACCAAATCCAACACCAACCTTTTTCCTGCTTTTCAAAAAAGCAGGTGACGATCACACACACCCTTGAATCCTCTTGAGCTGTTGTCGGGCGCCTCGACCAAGAACGACACTATCCTTCCGAGAGACGATCCGACCGAGCCCGCCAGGTCACACATCAGATCCGAATCCTCGAAGAACCTCCACATACGCCCCGTGGATTTTTTCCACACGACAATGTGGGTAATTAAGAGACGACGTAGAGAATAATTACGGGAAACGTTTTCCTAGAAAAAAAGCCCACTAACACTTAGTGGTAAAAACGGTTACAATGTGACAAAACTAAACTACGTGAGACTTGATCCCTCCGGGGTACGTAGGCAGCCTATAAAGAGGTCGCGCGATATGCACTCTTACGGTAATCGAGAACAATCACGGTGACAGCATAGTCATTTGTGATAGCCAGGCACAGTCTCTCCTTTTTCCACCCAAAAACCCATTTTGTCTAAGCCTACCACCAAAAACCATTACATAAATTCCTTTGAAGTTCCGAATCTCAAAATTACAAATTTAACCATGGGGAAAAATATCCACCTCAGTTTGGCGCCGTCTGTGGGACCTTGGAACAAAACTCCAAAATTTTACAATGTCAAACCCAAATTACCTTCCTGTGGAGGGCCTGCAAGTTGAGAGCGGCCTCCCAATTAATACTGGGGGCGGCTTGCCAGGAATCCTGACAAGCCAGGTCCAGGATCTCATGCGGGCAATGGAAGTTTCGCAAGAGAATCTGTTCATCCGGTTGCAAGGGTCAATGCAACAAATGTTTGAAGCTTCGATGCAACAGTTCCGCACGAACGAGCATCAGAGGCCACCAGCCTTGGAGGAAGTTCAGCCACCAGCTCCGGTACTTCCTCACCCCATTGTCCAACAACGTCGAAGCTTCGGAAAGAAGTACTTCTTCTTCCAACCAGAGACAACGGTCACGACGACGCTCGTGCACTCTGCGGGCAGGCCGACGACCTCATGAAGATCAGAGGCGCGGTTGTTGTCCTCTCAGGGAGGGATCTGCCCGATGGAAAACTTCGTGAAGGCAAGCGAACCAGGAGCGGTCAACCTTGCGTGAAGTATCTGAAGGTCATCTGCGCGATTCTCCACCACGACAGCAAACCAGGGAGCAGTCACACAGCCTTGCCATACTAAGTGCATCGCATTTCGAGTCGCAAAATGGTAGAGGGGGTATTTGCTTCCCCATTCAACATAGAGATCCTCAGAGAATGATTGCCGCACAGGTTCATTCAACCTAAGTTCAAGCTGTACAACGGCACGGCAGATCCATACGATCACATCTTGGCATTTTGACATTCCATGGCGTTGTACGAGCTGTATGATGGGTTGATGTGCTGCCTCTTCCCCTCCAGCCTGGATGGGGCCACATTCACCTAGTTCAACCTCCTTCCTCCTGCGTCGATCAGGACTTTCGAGGAGTTTGGATCCATATTCGCTGAGCACTTCATCTGTAGCAGGTGGAGGAAGAAGGATTTGGGGATCTCATGAAGATCCAAATGAACTCGGGAGAAACGATTCGACAGTAGGTCGATCGTTTTCGCATCCTAAAGTTCAAAGTTGGGAACTGCAATGAGGATGCTGCAGTCATGTCATTCTGGAATGTCCTACCATCCGGAAATGGCCTCAAGGAGTCGCTGATCAAGCGCACTCTATCCGATTTGCAGGACTTGATGGGCCTGCAGAAAAGTATGCTAAAGTGGAGGAGGAGTCCAAGCTCTTGAAGCAGGTGGTGGCGGTGTCCAACTCATCTCCAGCATCCACTTCTCCATCATCAAAACCCGCTCGAGAATCTCTCCCAAAGGAGCAGCGGGGCGAGAAAAGCAGAAGATCGGGCGCCTTGACCAACGAGGTGCGTGAGGGGCAGGGGATGTATTTCAAGATTCCCCCGTCCCAAATCCTATCCAAGATCTAGGGGCAACCTTGGTTCAGGTGGCCCGCGCCCATGAAAAGTGACGAGTCGAGGCGAGACCAGAGTTTGCGCTGTGATTACCACAAGAGCATCGGTCACACCACCGACAAGTGTCGCATCTTCCGGACGTTCTTAGAGAACTAGATCCGGAAGGGTCACATGAAGGAGTATGCTCCATCGGAGGGTGCACCTAGTCCCGCCGAGCAACACGTGATGAACATCGGCCCCAACACCGATGCCGGGGTCATCACGCCATATTTGGGGGGCGTACCCCACTTCACCTCGCCATGAGTGCTCGACGAGATTCGATGAAGATGCAGATCTCATTCGAGATGTTGCAGATCGACCAAGAGCTGAAACTAGTTGTTAAGAGGTCACGAGGTGATGATAATAGCGTTATCACCTTCTCTGACGCTGACCTAGAAGGAGTCCAGGCCCCACATTCAGATCCTCTGGTAATCACCTTATGCATCTCAAACTTTAACGTGAAAAGATTCTTGTAGACACAGGGAGCTCGACGAATATCCTTTTCATGAAATCCTTCCTCCGGATGGGGTTGAAGGCCGCAGACCTTAACCCGACGAAGGATTCTTTGGTTGCTTTCAATGGGGCGCGGGTTGTCCCAGCAGGACGCATCACGCTACCTGTCCGAGTAGGAAACCAAACTATCATGACGGATTTTACCATCATAGATCTCCCGTCTCCATACAACGTGATCATCGGGTGATCCTGGTTCACGGTAATGAAGGCAATTCCGTCCACCTACCATCAACGCCTCCGTTTCCCCATAGCTCAGGGGATAATGGAAATACGAGGGGACCAGGTGGCCGTGAAACATTGTTGACGAAAATGGTAGGAAAGTCAGCCCTACCATAGTTCGAAGAGCTGCCCGAAGAAGGAGAAAAATATCCGAAGAGATAGAAATTACTTCAGGACCGCATGAAGGCCGATGTGTTCCGACTCGGTCTCAAAGATAGGGTCCTTGAAGATCTTGAGTAAGTCCTGGTAGACCCCCTTGATCCCGAGAAATACTTTCTTGTCGGAAGTTTGCTTTCTGCGGAGGAGAGGAAGGCAATACTCGACCTCCTTGTGGAAAACAAGGACGCGTTCACCTGGAGACTTCAGGACATGTTGGGGATCGACCCCAAGGTGGCGAATCACCAACTGTTCATCTATCTGACCGTCCGTCCAATCCGTTAGAAGCAACGACGGATGGCCACGGTCCACGCCGATGCGGTGCGAAACGAGGTGAATAAACTCCTAGCCGCTGGGTTCATCCGCAAGGTGCGACACCCCGAATGGCTGGTCAACACAGTGGTGGTTCCCAAGAAGAACAAGAAGTGGCGAGTCTGCGTGGATTTCATCGACCTGAACAGCGCATGCCCGAAGGACAGCTTCCCACTTCCGAAGATTGACCAGCTGGTGGACTCCTCATCGGGTAACAAACTAATGAGTCCACGCTCATTGGCCGGGAGATCGGCCGCACTCAATCGGTTCATCTCCAGGGCCGCGGATCGATGTCAACCATTCTTTCAATTGCTGCGAAAGGCTCAGAGATTCGAAGACACCAGAGTGTCAGAAAGCGTTAAGAAATCAAGAAGTACCTCAACATGCCACCACTCTTCGTGAGTCCTTCCATAGAAGACACTCTACTCCTCTACATTGCAGCGTCCGAGCACGCTGTAAGCTCCGCACTATTGAAGGACGTCGATCGCGGGCAGAGGGCGATTTACTATGCAAGTCAGGCGCTTAGCAGGGCAGAAACCAGGTATTTATGTATCGAAAAGCTCACGTTTGCTTTACTCATTTCTACCTGTAAACTACGCCACTACTTCCAGGCCCACTCAATACATGTCGTCACTGACTCGCCTCTCAAAGCCATGTTGCGAAAGGCAGACGTCACGGGACGATTGCTAAAGTGGGCAGTGGAACTGTCAGCCTTTGACATCCACTATCAGCCAAAAAACGCAATCAAAGGACAAGTGGTTGTGGACATTATCGCCGACCTTACACCTGCAGAACAATAAATCTGCACCGTCTCTGACTATAGACCCGTTTCTTGGACACTCCACGTCGATGGGGCATCAAACTGAAAAGGGTCAGGAGCTGGGTTGATTTTACGAAGCGAAGACAGATTCCTATTCGAGCATGCAATCAAGCTGGGGTTCAAGGCTTCCAACAACGAAGCTGAGTACGAAGCTCTCATCGCGGGTTTGGAGTTCGCTGTAGATCTCAGCATCCTTAAATTGTCAATCTACATCGATTCTCAACTCGTGGTGTGGCAGAGCACCAAAAAATACCAGACGAAGGATGACTGCATGATGGCCTATCAAAGTTACGCGCGTACTCTACTCACACAGATCGGTGATTGGGAGATCCACGCGATCGACCACGAGCAGAATACTCAAGCTGATGCCCTGGCGAACCTGGCAAGTGCTCTCGAAGGAGAACAATCTCGAGAAATCCAGGTCGAGTTCCTGGGGGAACCAAGCATTGCCCATCTTGAGCAGGTCATGGAGGTAGAGACGGAACCCCAGGAAATGACTTGGATGGATCCCATACTGTCTTACTTGAAAGACGGGCACTTCCCGGCAGACAAGGAAGAAGCCAGGAAAATCAAGACCCGATCCGCTCGGTTCCTGATCTCTGAACAAGGCGTACTGTACAAGCAGAGCTTCAAAGGTCCGCTCCTCAGATGCGTCACCATCGAAGAGGCCCAAGAAGTATTAGAAGAAATGCATTCTGGAATATGCGGCAGCCACACGGCCTCGAGGTCCCTGGCAAAACGCATACTGACCGCCAGATATTTCTGGCCCACCCTGGAAAAAGACGCGCTCGATCTGGTTAGAAAGTGCAATAAATGTCACCGGTTCAGCCCGTTGATCCACCGACCAGCAGGGGACTTGAATACACTGTCAAGTCCTTGGCCATTCGCGCAATGGGGATTTGATATAGTCGGACCTATGCCTTTAGCGCCATCACAGAAGAGGTTCCTCCTGGTCGCCACCGACTATTTCACCAAATGGGTGGAGGCAGTGGCCCTAGCCAGAATCCATGACATCAAGGTGTGAAGCCTCCTTTGGAAAGAGATTGTATGCCGGTTCGGGGTGCCGAACACTATAATCTCTGACAACGGGACGCAGTTCGACAACGCTACCATCAGGGAATTTTGTGAAGAGTTGAGAATCAAACATCTTTTCTCCTCTCCTCGCTACCCTCAAGGGAACGGCCAGGCAGCGATCACCAACAGAATCATCCTGGACGGGATCAAGAAGCGACTTGATGCAGCCAAAGGCAAATGGGTGGACGAGCTTCCCTTGGTACTATGGGCATATCGCACCACAGCACGACAGGCCACAGGGGAGACTCCATTCTCTCTAGCCTTCGGCGTCGAAGCAGTGATCCCTATAGAACTCGGAATCCCAACTTTTCGAACTGAGAGCTTTGAACCTCGGGCTAATGAAGAAGTCTTGGCATCTGAACTCGACCTGAGGAATGAACGAAGGAAAGCAGCGCCTCTATTAGGATGGCAAATTACCGAGAACCAGATCGCTCGAAGCTACAACAAAAGAGTTTCACGACGAAGCTTTCGGATTGGAGACTTGGTCCTTCAAGAGGTATTCCCTGAATCTCGAAAACGATTAGATGGTAAGCTCAAATCTAGTTGGGAAGGACCCTACAAGGTCGTCGGACTAGGCCCCAAAGGAGCTTACTATTTAGAACGAATGAACGGAGAGACACTCATAAGACCTCGCAATATAATGCATTTGAAAAAGTACTACTTTTGAAACAAAAGTTGTTTGCTTCATCTCAATTCATTATCAATATGTTATGTGAATGAATGCCCGTTCGAGGTCGCGCCGTGGAATTGGTTTTCAAATAAGACATTCTTAAGAGAGGTCGTGAGATAAGCACTCTCAACAAGGATATTGCACTCCAAAGAGGTCGCGAAGCATAGCACTCTAAGGAGGTCGGGCGATGGACCAATTGCATTGGGACATTTGAAAACCACGTGTCACCTACTATAGAATTCAGGGGAATATTAGAGCCATGAAATCCTCATCTGGCTCAAGCATGGATACATATTCAAGGGAACATGAGTTTTTCAAATCCCTAACCATCATTTATGCTGGATAAATAGAAAACTTAATAATATCCCCCACATATTTAGGATGTCCGATGAAGAAGATGACGAGGTAGAGATTGACATTCTGATGTTATTACTACTCGCCCAAGTTGAAGTGTACCGAATAACTTATCTGAATAAACAACATGTTTATCATCTCACCTATACCGGGAATCAATTAGTTCATGATATGTTGCATGAGCATTGATAGTTATGCTATGACATGTGTCGTATGATGCCCACCCTTTTCGTTAAACTATGCAATTTGTATAGGGAGAAAGGATTAGCCCAAAGTTCCCGCAATGTATTAGTGGAAGAGCAAATGAGAATCTTTTTGCAAACCATAGGACACAATGACAGGAATAGATCTATGCAACATACTCTTAAACACTCCGAGAGACTATTAGCCGTTACTTTAACGAGATTTTGGATGCTATGTGTGCATGGGCTGTGGAGATGATTAGACCGAAGGACTCGTTGAATACCATTCCTGACCATATTAGGGAATACGGTGGTGGAAAATACTATCCCTTCTTCAAAGATTGTGTTAGAGCGATTGATGGAACACATGTCCATGCTTGTGTGAACGTCGAACATCAATTAGCATTCAGGAGTGGTAGATAAAAAACAACACCCAAAATGTATTAGATGTTTGTGATTTCCACATGCGTTTTACATTCGTTTCTGCTGGCTAGGAGGGAACCACACATGATGCGAAAGTGTTGGCCCATTCAATATATGATCCAGCCCAAAATTTTCCACATGCTCCACAGGGTAATCATCCTAGTATTTCTTCAGTGTTCAAATGACTAGAAATAAAATTTGATTTCTATATTGAAGTAATATGTTTGCAAGTAAATACTACAGGCAACCCACCAACACAAACAATCGACGATGGTCAAATGGCTGGATTGTGTGATTCTATGTGGGATGCAATTGCACATGCTCATGGGATCCAATGAGGATAAAGTATTGCTTTGGTTCTTGAATATGACAAACACATGCTTGGTCAGTTTTGTACAACATTCCTGCTCACATTTGGGATTAATACATGTCTATCCTCATCCTCATATCTTATTACATTATAATATCATATCTTATTACATTATATAGTTATTGTGGATGAGCCTAATTGTTTGGTGAAGAATCTCATAGCATTCTATCACATAAATTTCTTTCAAATTATGCCTAACAAACAAAAAATATGACATAGCGCCAAAACTCGAATCTAAGACTTAACCTTAACACAGATAAACCTTAAACAATTGTACTATGACCACTGACGACATCACACAACTCATATCGACAGCTATTAGAATCTAATGGGCGAGGGGAAGGGGTACAACATGAGGGAGTGCGACCACGTTACTCAGAATTTAATGTTCTCTTGTAACCAATTTTTTATAAAAAAATCATAAAAGTTGTTCTCAACTGATTTTATAAAATCTACTTTCAACAAGTTTGGAAAAGCTACGACATAGGTCACTCCTCACGAGGCCCTTAGAATAGTTAACCAAATTTCCAAAGTAGTTAGCATGATAATAGTAGTAGTAAATACATAGTAACAAGTCATAAACAGGGTAAGAAAAAGAAACAGCTTAAACGGCCATCTCAGTTCTTTCTGGAGAAGCTCAAAACCAAGCCCCATATAATACTGTATCACTGGCGCTTCAAAACTACATCAAATGAAAGGTTATTGTTAGGTCACAGATAGAAAGAATCAGACATAAAAAATACAAATGATCATCTTATCTTACCTCATTATGTATAAGTTGATCAGATTCGTATTCTTTTTCTAGGGATCCGAGAGGGTTTTCTTCATATCCTGTCAGTTCAAGTTTTTCCATATTTCAGTGACATACAAATATAATAACCCTCACACAGAATTAATTAACTAAAAATAACCAGTTTTAGCCCAGGAGTAACAAGTGATCATGTTATTTAAGCATTGAGTTTCACAAACAATGTAAAAGTTACCTCAGTTATGGGTTCCTCCTCCAGGTTTTTACCTTGCACCTTGTCAGCCATTACAAAATAGATTCTCTCCATTACATACTGCACAAAGTTTTTAATTTTGATGGTCAGAAACCATAAATGTGACGGAGAGAAGTCAGTTGCATTCAGAAAAACCAAACTAAATCATTACCTCGCGAACACTTTCAAATAAACTTTCGAAATCCTCATCACTAAAATTTGGTTTATTGTTGATGACTGCATCCTTGAAGTCATCGTAATTCATGCGCGAAATGTCCCCCTGCAACCATAATAAAGCAAAACGCTAATCCCGCAAATATGATGCATAGTTGATTCAAAAGCCTAACAAATGTCATCCCCATAGCCTTACCACTGTAGCGATATTTTCAAGCATTAATTGCAGGTATCTATCCTTTATGCGTACTTCTTCTAAATGCCTCAACCTTACGAGGTGCATCTATAATAGACACACACACACACATCACAACTGTCCATCATATACATAATAAATAAATACTTGACTTAAACTATGCATACCCGCACAATATCTCTAATGTCGTTGCTCTCCAATAAAGGATATTCTTCTTTTATTGGTTTAATCATTTCTAGAACGCCATCCAGAGTATTGGACCACTACAGATAAAGTGTACAAGAATCTAAATCAGTCTAACTAATTTGTTAAATACAATTGATATTTCAAACCAATCCATACCGTTATTTTCAAATCTTCTACGCGCTCCTCGAAATCACACAACTGTTTTGTCCTCTCCCCCTTCAAGAAATAGAACACAATCATGTTAGTGATTTCTAGATGCTCGCATTTCTAAATAAAAACAAGAGTGCTAATGTAATCAATATTCCCAGCAGAGATGCCACAGGCCCTCAATTCGAAGGAAATGAGTTTTACAAAATTACTTGAGAATGTTTATATTGGCAACAGCCATTTCACTTCTTCGGGATTGAGTAAGATCCGTTTTGTGTGAGGTTTGTTGCAAGCAAATACACAATTTTCTATTTCAATGATTGTGCGGGCTAGTTTCCTTTCCAGTGTTCAGTAGTTCCACTTTACTACTTGGCCCAAATGTGAGTGGATGGGAAAAGGAGTACACCTAGACTTGAAAATTGTTTTGATTTAATTGATAATCTAAACACCTAATTATGATCTACTAATAAATCCAGCATGTTAATTCTTTTTTTATCTTTTGAAATCTTTTATTGTATAACTGACTAGCATCTTTCTCCAATGCTTAAAAATCATCCATTCAAACGACTACTAAAATGTATTAGCCTCAAAATTAATTTTTATGACCAATTAGACATGTTTCTATCCAAAGAATTATTAACAGCGGTTTCAATTATCAAAGTAAATGAAATAATTTGATAAATGAAACAATTTATCTTACTGGCTGTAGCAACAAACTTCCACTTATCTTAGGGGAAAATTATCTGGGTATGGGAAATCTACCCTAAATGAGATTGTATACTAACATATTTTATATTGATATAAATGAACACTAACAAATATATCCCACCATGAATGGTCCATTCCCATGGATAGTTGGCGAATAGTGAATCTAACTAGGCAATGGTTAAATGCTATATGAAGCTTGAGCAACCGTTGAAGATTTTATTTCATTTGAACATGTACGCATGCAATCCTATCATCATCATTGAAATAACAGTAGGCAAAATGCGAGAGGAAGCCCAAAACAGGGAATACACGTTAGGACAAAACAGTAAAAGCCCCCCCCCCCCCCCCCCCCCCCCCCTCCCCCCGTCGTATAGGAGGGCTTTACTGAAGGGACCATAAAAAGGTTGTTGTAAATGGTCAATCAAGGGTGGGCAGAGAGAAAATTAGGTAGGTAAATTAATAATTTTTTGGTAACATCATCTATAAAGATCATTGAACAAATATCTAAATCTAAAATAACAAACAAGCAATGCAAATAACCTACTAGTAGTACAAGCAAAAATACAGTTATATTTATGTGTTCTTTTTTTTTTTGGAGCTTTGATACACCTAGTCCTAAAAATCGCTTCTGGGTCATATGCATTTACACAATACAAATGAAATCAATATAAATATCTATTATCTCAAACAAAAGGTATGGAGATTTTTAAGGCTGGGTGGATCATTTTTCAGCCCTAAAAATCACATGTGGACCATATGCACTTATTTGGAGGTCATATGCATTAGCGCATAATAAAATCTCGTATAAATGCATATGACCTCAAACATAAGGTGTATGGTGATTTTTTATGGCAATTTTAAGGAATCCTTTTTTCTTTGGTGGAGGGAAACATACCAACAAATGAGGTTCAAGCTTGGGTATCGGCTTGATGCCCAAAGACATCAGATAGATCGATGAACTGACGATATCCTCCAATTTATCCTTCTGCTTTAACAGATGTTTTTTCTTTAACCTTAGATACTTCAATTCCACTTTCAATTTCTCATTTTCCATCTCCCAGTCACTCCTGGAGGCTGCTCCAACGGACTTCTTATGACCACTAACTACACCAGTGGTTTCTGTCAGCTTGTGTTTCAGCCAATTCTCATTGCATCCCTGCCAAAACACACACACAAAAGAAAAAACAGATATTAAACATTAAATGCTCTTAGCTCTAGCCTTATCAATCCATCTATCCATAAATTATAGAAACAAATATGATCAACTTACGGCACTCACTTCATCCCGGTTTTCCAACTCCAACATGACCGAGCACCACCGAGCATCTTTTGAAAACCCTAAAAATATATAAAATATATTATATAAAAATATAAATAATACTTTCCAACCCACAGAAGTATATAAACAACAGCAAATAAAATATCAATCACAAATGCAAACCATGCAACAAACAAAATATTCGCATGTTGACTAAAAATCAGACAATTTTTTTTTATCAAACAAACTATTGATCATCTTCATTACATCAACAAAAAAACCACCAACTTTTCCAAAAAAAAAAAAAAAAAAACCACCATCGTCAACCGGGAATGTTAAATTCTATATAACACACAAACAATAGAAAGGCATTCCAAAAAAGAAATAGAGAAACCAATACCAATTCAGCAAAATTCAATAAAATTTATCCCCTTGTACAATGAATTCTCTGAGCTCTATATTCCATGTAAAGATCTGTAACCGAAACTATCATTTCTAATACAACTCTCAATGACATCAAAAACGAAAAAACAGAGGAAGGCCACATTCATCGAATAAAAGATTGGAAGGAGAAGATCTAACCTTTCCGGAGCGCTATTGGTGGGCCGAGTAGGCGCCTTGACGAAGTCGTGAGGGCAGACGTCCTTGTCGGTCCACGCTGCCCTCTCCACTGTCTCCACCGCCGCAATCGTCGCCGCTCTTAGAAACCACTGCGAAAGCGAAGGGAGACTAGAGTTAGGGTCTCGCCTCTCGTGGGACGGGAGAGCTTATATAGTTGGTGGGAATTCCTGAAATGCCCTTCCATTGTTTATTGTTTTACGATATGGTACCATTGGTTCCACGGCTGAGATGGACCGTAGAGTTTGTGTGCGACCTATTTATTTTTGGATAGGGAAAAATCCAAATAACACCCTGAAATCCATATAATCCCAAAGTCCATATTCTGTAGAGGAGGAAGGGGGGAGAGAGGAGGAGAGATGTGATTAGGGATGGGGCCATTTCTTAGAATTCAAATATTTATCTTGATGATTAAGTTTGATATTATTGTTAAGTTAATATTACTCACATCATATCATATATTAAATCCGTTGATGAATTTTTAAGATTAAAGGAATCATAAATGGATATTGATTATCGGATTATTTTGAGTATATAAATATTTTAATATTTATTCAGAGTTGGGATTTTCGTTAGGCCTTTCACATGAGTTGCGGACTGTGAGTTTATTAGGTATGGGATTGGGATTATTGGGCCTAGTATTGTTGTAAGCTGGTTGTTAGTTGTTTGGGTCATAATTAAATGGTTATTTATTTATTAATGCATAATTATTATACTATGTTATCCACGTGCAAGTGTGCAGAGTTCATGCACGTGCATCGGTTTGTATTGCGTAGACTAAAGGTGAGTGGACTTGAGTCTCATATATAGATTTAAAAAGAATATATTATCAATTCATGCTAAGACCGTCTTATTTTATGAAGTATAACTTCAAGTTTCAATATAAAAATGTGAGCATGTTTTTGTTGATATATTAATTATTATATGTTTTGTATCTGTTCTTTTGTGGTTTTGAAGACGTGGTAGATTATCATGCATACATTTTGTCTAGGTGGCTCGGTCTTGATGGCTAACGTCTAGGCGGGTGTACGTCTACGTGACCAGGTTTGAGAACGTATGACCCAAGTCTTTGTGGCTATATCTACGTGGTCATGCCTATGAAAAACCCCACGAGCTAGATGCTGCGAAGACGAACATGCGTGTTCGTGGTGTTGCATGCATCATGTTGGATAGGATGTCATATATGTATTATTGCATGTCTTGGTGACCTTGTTGTATATTTACTCTCTTGATATATTACATGCGTGTGTAGGCATACTATGATTATGATATTTTGAATACAATTGTACTAACGAGATAATGATGGTTCATTCAGTGAGCGTGTGGTTGCTCACCCCTACTTATTTCCCCCTTTCAGATTAAAGACTTAGAGTGATGGATCCCGTGTAACTGTGGACGAGTTTGTATTTTCTAGAAGGATAAACTTTGCATAGAAGGTGTTGATTATTCGGTTGGCATGTAGGATACCCATATGTTTGATAGTATGGTCATATTTAGATTCAACTATTTTTTATGTATATCCAGTAATTGTGAACGTTCATTGGAATTAAGTATTGATAATTGATGTATAAATATGGTGCTTATGTTCTCTGGATGAAAAAAACATTCATACTTTGAGATTCGAGGATTTAAGTTAACACACTCGGATTCTACGCTTCAAAATGGAGTCCTGGGTTCGGGGGTGCTACACCACCTTCAGTGTCTGGTCAACAAGGTGATTCGTCACCTGATTGGGCACATGGTCGTGGTTTACATTGATGACATGGTCGTGAAAAGTCACACCCATGCCGACCACCTCGCTCACTTGGCTGAGGCCTTCAATACCCTCCGAGCGCACCGTATGAAGCTGAACCTGACGAAGTGTTCCATTGGAGTTTCCTCGGGACACTTCTTAGGTTACATTGTCCATCGACGAGGGATCGAAGCAAGCCTAGCCAAGATCCAAAAGCTTTGTGACTCCACCTTGTCGAAGTCCATCCGTGATGTACATGTGATCATAGGTTGTGTTGCAGCACTCTCCCGATTCATCTCCCGCCTCTCCGACCACTACTGTTCTTTCTTCCGGGCCATCAAGGCAGGGAGAGAGATGACTTGGGGGGAAGCACAACAGGTCACATTCCATAAACTTAGGGAGCACCTCGCCCAGCCTCCGATCTTGTCAGTCCATGTTTATGGCGAGCCACTCTACCTCTATCTCGCGGTGTCCATAGCTACTTTGAGTGCAGTACTCTTCCGAGAGGAACAATGTTGTGCATGTGTCATTTGTAGACATTTCAATTAAGCCTTTCGAGGGAACCAAAGATAGCCCATATGCATGGATGGAATAATTGCACGTGAACAGTGCGCACATTGGTTTAATTAGGGCTTCTCATGTCATATATATATATATATATATATATATATATATATATATATATATATATATATATATATATATATGCATATATATATATTGGGGTGAAAGAAAAAAAATGTGCGGCCATGTATCCTATTCGACAGAGAGAGAGAGAGAGAGACACACACACACAGAAAGAGGCATTTAGCTTAGTTTTTTTATTTCTTCTAAATTATTATTATTTATTAGTGATATTAGATTTATGTTTAAGTTTTTTATTTTTTAAAATAAAATTAGGGTTTTAATTTATGTTTAAGAATTAAATATATATTTTATTTTATGGGATTTTGAGTTTTTGATCAAGTTAGAGTTTTGATGTGTGTGTGTTCATGTTGATGGATTCTTATGTTTTATAAGAACTAGAGTTTTGATCGATTATTTATTATTATTAAATAGGGGTCGGCAACGGGCCGGGCCGGCCCTGCCCACGGGCTCGGGCCTCACGGGCCGGGCCAGGATTCGGGCCCACGGGCGGGGCTACGGGCCCAAATTTTAAACAACTTATTTCTTTTGATTTTTTAATTTTAAGTTGTTCATTTGTATATAATGTTCAAATAACACAAAATTTAAAATATAATGTTAAAAAAATATTTATATCTATTGAATTTTAAAATAAATATATTAAATGGATTAATTACTTAAAAAAATAAATAACTACGTGTACATAACTAGGTTAATACTTACATAAATGTCAATAATTTGTATAATTCCACAATAATTCAAATAAAAATTACATATTATTCATTTATTAAATTATCCCCCATGGGCCTTCGGGTCGGGCCTGCGGGCCAGCCCGAACGGGCCCAGTTCAGGCAGGCTTGTGCGCCAGGCCCGGGCCCCAGAACCAGGCTTAAGCCCGGCCCGCCCTGAAAATGGGCCGGGCAGGCCCGGCCCGCGAAGGGCCGGGGCCGGGCTCTGGCCCTACGGGTCCGGGCCAGGCGAGCCGGGCTTTCCGGCCTCGGGCCTGTTGAAGACCCTTATTATTAGATCTATACAAGTTAGGTATTTGAATTTTTGAGTATTTATAAACTTAGGGTTTTGATTTAATATTTATCTTAAAGATTAGATCTATGTTAAGATTATTAAAATATAAGTTTTTATTTATACAAGGGTTATGACTTCATATATGATAAGTTTTAATTATTTTCAATTTTTACAAATTAATTGTTTTTTTATAGAAGAAAAAAATGTGTGTTCTCATATTATTTTATGAATTTTTGATATTTTATTATTATTTTTAATTTTCTGGATTTTTGTCTTTTCTGTTATGTCTTTTCTGCTTTGTCTTTTCTATGTTGTCTTTTCTGATTTTTGTCATGTAGTGTATGGTTATATGGTAAATAAGTTTATATCATCTTCTTAGGTTGTACTATATGCGAGATAGGTTTAGATTGTTGGGTATAAAAATTTATACTTATTAATTATAGATAGGTAATTTGGTCTTGGGCTTAGGCCTAAATTATAAATTTTAATTAATCATTTATATGATTCATCTAGGTTCTAATTGCGAGTTTCGCTCTCCAAACCTATGGTCCATTTTAGGTGAGTGGGCTTACTGATCTATTCCTATGGGATTTTACTCTAGAATTATACGTCCTTAATTCTCGCATGTTCATTCGGATTAATCTTTTCTTTTTATCGATATTATATGTTAGGGTGCAGCTATAGCCACCCCACAAACTCTCCTACCCACCTCTTTTATTTATAAATAAAAATGTTTTGTTACATTTTTTCACACCTAACCCACCCAAACTTTAAAGTGTTTTGTATTCCGTTCGACATGCTCTATGTCTTCCATGTTTAATTTGGTTCGACATGGTCCATGGCTTTCTGGAATAAAAAAACATTTGAAGTGTTTTTTGTTCCGTTCAACATGCTCCATGTCTTTTCGTGTGCAATTTGGTTCAACATGGTCCATGGTTTTCTGGAATAAATGTTTTGTTGTTTGGGTAAAATGTAAATAAAGTATGAATAATAATTTATAAAAAGTGAAAAAATAATGATAATTAATTTGACATGTGATTTATAAGAGGTGAAGACAGTTGATTTAACAGTGGACCCATATATTTTTTGGGTTAAATAAGCTATAATAACTTTAATTCTAGAGGTAAGTTAGAATCCATATACCACTTTATACTAATTTATTATAACATACTTTATTCCTACCTATTCTATGTTTCCAAACACCCTTTATCCCTTATTCCCTTTTATACCAGGTTATCTGGGGGCTTATTCCCGTTCCAAACAGGGGCTTGAAGTGTTATGTATTCCGTTCGACATGCTCTATGTCTTCCGTGTTTTATTTGATTCGACATGGTCCATGGCTTTCTCGAATAAAAAAAACATTTGAAATGTTCTATATCTCATTCGACATGCTCCATGTCTTCCGTATTTGATTTAGTTCGACATGGTCCATGGCTTTATGGAATATTAGATGGGGTGGGGTGGAAATGACTTGGGTTGAATATTTATATAAGGGTGGGCTTATGAAGTGGAGATATATGGCTGGGTGGGGAAGAAAAAGGGGTGGGTAGGAGAGATTTTGGGGTGGCTATAGCCTCACCCTATATGTTATCATGCATTTATATTATGATAACTATTTATGATTGTGTTGTTGTACATATTGTTCAAATTGCATCATTTATTTAATAAAGCTGCACGATTTAATTCCTTCATCATGTTATTTAAAATAGCATGAATTATGCTATTCATGTTTCAAGAATTATAATAATGCATTTTTTTGTTATGTTTATGTTTTTTTTTGAAATAATATTTGAATTTAAGATTATCAGTTTTGAGATTTTTGAAAAAAAAATTTAGGACTAGTGGAGACAACCTAGTCCTATGATTTTTTTTATTAAGATGCACACCATAGCATATTTCAGGAATAATCCCCCCGTTGTATTTCGCCTTTGGGGAGGAAGGTCTAGGACTCGAAGAGTCCCAAGATCGGTGAGGGGTGTGGTAAAGCATTCATTGCAGCGGCGGATTCCTTTGTTTGAAGTCTGCAGCAACCGGGGCATCCTGTGTTGGTGTTGTCATAGTGATGGCAACGGCGACCCATCAGCGTCTTCTAGATTCGATGTCTCCTCGAGAGAGCTTTTTAAGCAATTTAGTCGCTTGGGGCTTGGCACACCTGTTTTGGGGGAACGATTCTTCCGATTGAGAATACTACCCGGTCATACCATTTAAGCTGCATGATTTCTATAACGTGGGCCAATGATTTGGGCCACATGATTGCATTAAAATATTTTTGTGTTCATGATTTTAAATTGATTTATTAAAGTAAATCCTTATTTTCAGCATAACTTTATATATATATATAAATTATAGAAACAAATATGATCAACTTACGGCACTCACTTCATCCTGGTTTTCCAACTCCAACATGACCGAACAGCCTTCACCACCGAGCATCTTTTGAAAACCCTAAAAATATATAAAATATATTATATAAAAATATAAATAATACTTTCCAACCCACAGAAGTATATAAACAACAGCAAATAAAATATCAATCACAAATGCAAACCATGCAACAAACAAAATATTCGCATGTTGACTAAAAATCAGACAATTTTTTTTATCAAACAAACTATTGATCATCTTCATTACATCAACAAAAAAAACCACCAACTTTTCCAAAACAAAAAAAAAAAAAAAACCACCATCGTCAACCGGGAATGTTAAATTCTATATAACACACAAACAATAGAAAGGCATTCCAAAAAAGAAATAGAGAAACCAATACCAATTCAGCAAAATTCAATAAAATTTATCCCCTTGTACAATGAATTCTCTGAGCTCTATATTCCATGTAAAGATCTGTATCCGAAACTATCATTTCTAATACAACTCTCAATGACATCAAAAACGAAAAAACAGAGGAAGGCCACATTCATCGAATAAAAGATTGGAAGGAGAAGATCTAACCTTTCCGGAGCGCTATTGGTGGGCCGAGTAGGCGCCTTGACGAAGTCGTGAGGGCAGACGTCCTTGTCGGTCCACGCTGCCCTCTCCACTGTCTCCACCGCCGCAATCGTCGCCGCTCTTAGAAACCACTGCGAAAGCGAAGGGAGACTAGAGTTAGGGTCTCGCCTCTCGTGGGACGGGAGAGCTTATATAGTTGGTGGGAATTCCTGAAATGCCCTTCCATTGTTTATTGTTTTACGATATGGTACCATTGGTTCCACGGCTGAGATGGACCGTAGAGTTTGTGTGCGACCTATTTATTTTTGGATAGGGAAAAATCCAAATAACACCCTGAAATCCATATAATCCCAAAGTCCATATTCTGTACCATTTCTTAGAATTCAAATATTTATCTTGATGATTAAGTTTGATATTATTGTTAAGTTAGTTGATGAATTTTTAAGATTAAAGGAATCATAAATGGATATTGATTATCGGATTATTTTGAGTATATAAATATTTTAATATTTATTCAGAGTTGGGATTTTCGTTAGGCCTTTCACATGAGTTGCGGACTGTGAGTTTATTAGGTATGGGATTGGGATTATTGGGCCTAGTATTGTTGTAAGCTGGTTGTTAGTTGTTTGGGTCATAATTAAATGGTTTTTTATTTATTAATGCATAATTATTATACTATGTTATCCACGTGCAAGTGTGCAGAGTTCATGCACGTGCATCGGTTTGTATTGCGTAGACTAAAGGTGAGTGGACTTGAGTCTCATATATAGATTTAAAAAGAATATATTATCAATTCATGCTAGGACCGTCTTATTTTATGAAGTATAACTTCAAGTTTCAATATAAAAATGTGAGCATGCTTTTGTTGATATATTAATTATTATATGTTTTGTATGTTACAATCGTGCATGCTCTGTTCTTTTGTGGTTTTGAAGACGTGGTAGATTATCAAATGCATACATTTTGTCTAGATGGCTTGGTCTTGATGGCTAACGTCTAGGTGGGTGTACGTCTACGTGACCAGGTTTGAGGACGTAGGACCCAAGTCTTTGTGGCTATATCTACGTGGTCATGCCTATAAAAAACCCCACGAGCTAGATGCTGCGAAGACGAACATGCGTGTTCGTGGTGTTGCATGCATCATGTTGGATAGGATGTCATATATGTATTATTGCATGTCTTGGTGACCTTGTTGTATATTTACTCTCTTGATATATTACATGGGTGTGTAGGCATACTGATTATGATATTTTGAATACAATTGTACTAACGAGATAATGATGGTTCATTCAGTGAGCGTGTGGTTGCTCACCCCTACTTATTTCCCCCTTTCATATTAAAGACTTAGAGTGATGGATCCCGTGTAACTGTGAACGAGTTTGTATTTTCTAGAAGGATAAACTTTGCATAGAAGGTGTTGATTATTCGTTTGGCATGTAGGATACCCATATGTTTGATAGTATGGTCATATTTAGATTCAATTATTTTTTATGTATATCCAGTAATTGTGAACGTTCATTGGAATTTAGTATTGATAATTGATGTATAAATATGGTGCTTATGTTCTCTGGATGGAAAAACATTCATACTGTGAGATTCGAGGATTTAAGTTAACACACTCGGATTCTACGCTTCAAAATGGAGTCCTGGGTTCGGGGGCGCTCTACCACCTTCAGTGTCTGGTCAACAAGGTGATTCGTCACCTGATTGGGCACATGGTCGTGGTTTACATTGATGACATGGTCGTGAAAAGTCACACCCATGCCGACCACCTCGCTCACTTGGCTGAGGCCTTCAATACCCTCTAGCGCACCGTATGAAGCTGAACCTGACGAAGTGTTCCATTGGAGTTTCCTCGGGACACTTCTTAGGTTACATTGTCCATCGACGGGGAATCGAAGCGAGCCTAGCCAAGATCCAAAAGCTTTGTGACTCCACCTTGTCGAAGTCCATCCGTGATGTACATGTGATCATAGATTGCGTTGCAGCACTCTCCCGATTCATCTCCCGCCTCTCCGACCACTACTGTTCTTTCTTCCGGGCCATCAAGGCAGGGAGAGAGATGACTTGGGGGGAAGCACAACAGGTCACATTCCATAAACTTAGGGAGCACCTCGCCCAGCCTCCGATCTTGTCAGTCCATGTTTATGGCGAGCCATTCTACCTCTATCTCGCGGTGTCCATAGCTACTTTGAGTGCAGTACTCTTCCGAGAGGAACAATGCTGTGCATGTGTCATTTGTAGACATTTCAGTTAAGCCTTTCGAGGAAACCAAAGATAGCCCATATGCATGGATGGAATAATTGCACGTGAACAGTGCACACATTGGTTTAATTAGGACTTCTCATGTCATATATATATATATATGGGAGCCGATTACGTGCGGTTTACGGTCGGTGCGGTGCGCGATCACGGGCCGTCGATCACGGGTCCATCGCATCGGACGGTCGGGTGCGAATCACGTCGACCGTTGGATGCGATGGACCCGCGATCGGACAGCCCACGTCGTAAACCGCACCGACCGCACACCGCACGTAATCGCGACCATATATATATATATATATATATATATTGGGGTGAAAGAAAAAAAATGTGCGGCCATGTATCCTATTCGAGGGAGAGAGAGAGAGAGACACACACATAGAAAGAGGCATTTAACTTAGTTTTTTTATTTCTTCTACATTATTATTATTTATTAGTGATATTAGATTTATGTTTAAGTTTTTTATTTTTTAAAATAAAATTAGGGTTTTAATTTATGTTTAAGGATTAAATATATATTTTATTTTATGGGATTTTGAGTTTTTGATCAAGTTAGAGTTTTGATATGTGTGTGTGTGTTCATGTTGATGGATTCTTATGTTTTATAAAAACTAGAGTTTTGATCGATTATTTATTATTATTAAATAGGGGTCGGCAACGGGCCGGGCCGGCCCTGCCCGTTAAAACAGGGCCTAGGCCCTGCCCATGGGCTCGGGCCTGAACGGGCCTCACGGGCCGGGCCAGGATTCAGGCCCACGGGCGGGGCTACGGGCCCAAATTTTAAACAACTTATTTCTTTTGATTTTTTAATTTTAAGTTGTTTATTTGTATATAATGTTCAAATAACACAAAATTTAAAGTATAATGTTAAAAAAATATTTATATCTATTGAATTTTTAAAATAAATATATTAAATGGATTAATTACTTGAAAAAATAAATAACTACGTGTACATAACTAGGTTAATACTTACATAAATGTCAATAATTTGTATAATTCCATAATAATTCAAATAAAAATTACATATTATTCATTTATTAAATTATCCCCCATGGGCCTTCGGGCCGGGCCTGCTGAAGACCCTTATTATTAGATCTATACAAGTTAGGTATTTGAATTTTTGAGTATTTATAAACTTAGGGTTTTGATTTAGTATTTATCTTAAAGATTAGATCTATGTTAAGATTATTAAAATATAAGTTTTTATTTATACAAGGGTTATGACTTCATATATGATAAGTTTTAATTATTTTCAGTTTTTACAAATTAATTGTTTTGTTTTATAGAAGAAAAAAATGTGTGTTTTCATATTATTTTATGAATTTTTGATATTTAATTATTATTTTTAGTTTTCTGGATTTTTGCCTTTTCTGTTATGTATTTTCTGCTTTGTCTTTTCTATTTTGTCTTTTCTGGTTTTTGTCATGTAGTGTATGGTTATATGATAAATAAGTTTATATCATCTTCTGAGGTTGTACTATATGTGAGATAGGTTTAGATTGTTGGGTATAAAAATTTGGTCTTGGGCTTAGGCTGAAATTATAAATTTTAATTAATCATTTATATGATTCATCTAGGTTCTAATTGCGAGTTTCGCTCTCCAAACCTAGGGTCCATTTTAGGTGAGTGTGCTTACTGATCTATTCCTATGGGATTTTACTCTAGAATTATATGTCCTTAATTCTCGCATGTTCATTCGGATTAATCTTTTCTTTTTATCGATATTATATGTTAGGGTGCAGCTATAGCCACCCCACAAACTCCCCTACCCACCTCTTTTATTTATAAATAAAAATGTTTTGTTACATTTTTTCACACCTAACCCACCCAAACTTTAAAGTGTTTTGTATTCCGTTCGACATGCTCTATATCTTCCGTGTTTAATTTGGTTCGACATGGTCCATGGCTTTCTGGAATAAAAAAATATTTGAAGTGTTTTTTGTTCCGTTCAACATGCTCCATGTCTTTTCGTGTGCAATTTGGTTCGACATGGTACATGGTTTTCTGGAATAAATGTTTTGTTGTTTAGGTAAAATGTGAATAAAGTATGGATAATAATTTATAAAAAGTGAAAAATAATGATAATTAATTTGACATGTGATTTATAAGAGGTGAAGACAGTTGATTTAACAGTGGACCCATATATTTTTTGGGTTAAATAACCTATAATAACTTTAATTCTAGAGGTAGGTTAGAATCCATATACCACTTTATACTAATTTATTATAACATACTTTATTCCTACCTATTCTATGTTTCCAAACACCCTTTATCCCTTATTCCCTTTTATACCAGGTTATCTGGGGGCTTATTCCCGTTCCAAACAGGGGCTTGAAGTGTTATGTATTCCGTTCGACATGTTCTATGTCTTCCGTGTTTTATTTGATTCGACATGGTCCATGGCTTTCTCGAATAAAAAAAACATTTGAAATGTTCTGTATCTCGTTCGACATGCTCCATGTCTTCCGTATTTGATTTAGTTCGACATGGTCCATGGCTTTATGTAATATTAGATGGGGTGGGGTGGAAATGACTTGGGTTGAATATTTATATAAGGGTGGGCTTATGAAGTGGAGATATATGGCTGGGTGGGGAAGAAAAAGGGGTGGGTAGGAGAGATTTTGGGGTGGCTATAGCCTCACCCTATATGTTATCATGCATTTATATTATGATAACTATTTATGATTGTGTTGTTGTACATATTGTTCAAATTGCATCATTTATTTAATAAAGCTGCATGATTTAATTCCTTCATCATGTCATTTAAAATAGCATGGATTATGCTATCCATGTTTCAAGAATTATTATAATGCATTTTTTTGTTATGTTTATGTTTTTTTTGAAATAATATTTGAATTTAAGATTATCATTTTTGAGATTTTTGAAAAAAAAATTTAGGACTGGTGGAGACAACCTAGTCCTATGATTTTTTTATTAAGATGCACACCATAGCATATTTCAGGAATAATCCCCCGTTGTATTTCGCCTTTGGGGAGGAAGGTCTAGGACTCGAAGAGTCCCAAGATCGGTGAGGGGTGTGGTAAAGCATTCCTTGCAGCGGCGGATTCCTTCGTTTGAAGTCTGCAGCAACCGGGGCATCATGTGCTGGTGTTGTCATAGTGATGGCAACGGCGACCCATCAGCGTCTTCTAGATTCGATGTCTCCTCGAGAGAGCTTTTTAAGCGATTTAGTCCTTTGGGGCTTGGCACACCTGTTTTGGGGGAACGATTCTTCCGATTGAGAATACTATCCGGTCATACCATTTAAGCTGCATGATTTCTATAACGTGGGCCAATGATTTGGGCCACATGATTGCATTAAAATATTTTTGTGTTCATGATTTTAAATTGATTTATTAAAGTAAATCCTTATTTTCAGCATAACTTTATATATATATATATATATATATATATATATATATATATATATATATATATATATATATATATATATATACGATCGCGATGAGGTGCGGCGGCCGCACCGTGCGGCAGCCGTCCGATCGCGGGTCCATCACATCCAACGGTCGACGTGAATCGCACCCGACCGTCCGATGCGATGGACCCGTGATCGACGGCCCGTGGTCGACGCCGCACGATGCGGCCGCCGCACCTAATCGGTGCTATATATATATATATATATATATATATATATATATATATATATATATATATATATATATATGACATATGGGATAATATTTATGTGACTCTATTCACTGAGTTAAACACTCATCCTATTCCACATAGCTGGTTGTTTCATAACCAGGTAGCTCATCTTCTGGGGACCAACACAAAACTTGAACATTTCATACGCTTCATGGATCTTGAGGTAGCAATGTTGGAGAATAAATAATAGTCGCAGCTGACTATTTGGATCTATTTTAGTTTAGATGGCTCCCACAGGGGTGGTTTAGTATGTTTTTTCATTCTAGTATTTTATTTATGTCAGACTCTGATATTTTGTAAGATCGTTAGTGGTTTGTAACTTTTGGATATTGTTTTTATGTTTTATTACTTTCAGTTTTTATTATATTAGTATTGTTTTTTTTAAAAGGTTGTAAATTTTGGTTTTGTGCTTTATATAGGTGTTGTAGCGACCCGTTTACCATCCGATTAATGGTTAGGTAAATGTGGGGCGTTACACTCTCTCTCTCCCCCTCTCCTATTTCGTGGACCTCTCTTTCTCTCCCTCTCTTGGTCTCTTTTTCCCCTCTTTGTGTGTGCAGAAGGAGGAGGAGGAAGCAAAAGGAAGCAGAAGGTGAAGGAGAAGAAGAAGTTCTTGTGGAGGAGATCAAGGTGTGTGTGTGTGTGTTTTGTTTTGTTGTTGATGTTTCTCCTCCCTCTCCTCCCCCCCTAGGTGATCCCCTGTTTTCCCCCTGCCTTTGGTTCAGCCATAAAAAGGGAAGCAAAGATGGAAGTGGTGGTAGTGGTGGTGGCGGTCGAGGTGATCAAGGGTTGCATGCGCCCTGCTTGTGCTTGTACGGGCATATATCTATTTGTTTTCATGTGAATGTATTGAATATGGCATGCCTTAGGTAGTTCTTATTTGTATACTACCCCTATGTTAGTAAGCATGGATAAATATCGAGTATATGTCTAATATTCCCTAGTCATGAGACTTGGGCGCGTGGTGTAGTTGTTGCGCCCATCTAGTTGGGGGCAAAACTATGACCTTCTTGAGATGATGAGGATTCATCTCTCTCTCGCCCTCTCTTCTTGCGCGAACTGAGTAAGTAGATGTGGTTCCTTCTTGACTCAGGTTCACTTGGGAATACTGGCATGCGCCTTTGGTGCACGAGATCGCGCTTAACTCTTCCCTTTTAAGTTAGTGATATCCGTATCCGACGCATGTTAATAAGCCTGTCAACGGACCAGATACGGAGCGGATATGGTCATATCCGTATCCGTATCCGAATTTTTTTTTATATATCCATATTCGTATCCGTATCCGACGGATATTTAAAAAGTGTATCCGTATCCGATCCGAAATTTCGGATACGGATTCGGATAATTATCCGAAATAAATAAATAAATAATTAAATATAACAAATTTTCATTTAAAGTTTAAAAATTGACTTAAAATAAAAAATTCACAAACACAAGTCCTAACTTTACAACTATTAGAAAGAATAAATAAATAATTAAACAGAACAAATTTTCATTTAAAGTTCAAAAATTGACTTAAAATTAAAGATTCACAAACACAAGTCCTAACTTTACAACTATTAGAAAGAATGTGAGCCACTTGATCAAAATCCAATGGTAGATATTAAGTACTAATATTAACATTTTTTTAATGCCATCGGATACGGATATTTTTCGGATCGGATAGGGGTATATCCGTATCCGATCCGAAAATTTTCGGATACGGATTATTTTTTCGGATACGGATACGGATTTTTCGGATATCGGATTTTTCTACATTTTCGGATACGGATTCGGATCGGATGCGGATATTTTTTCGGATAATTGACAGGCTTACATGTTAGGTTGTATATTGAATGCTTGCATGATTAATGCCCTTGTATGCATGTGTAGCTAGGCAATGCTTTGTATGTATGTTGCATGATATGATGTTTATGATGTGTATTCATATTAGGAGGACCCCTCTAGTCAATTATTATGTTACTATGCATGTGGATCATGTTCCTTCTGTGATAGAATTCTCATATGATAATTATGCGAATGTTGGACTAATTGAGCCTATTTGTAATAGGCATGGATATGATCTGCTATCAGATTGTACCTTATTAGTTAAAGCGCAAGCGATGTAATTACCACCTTGCATCTGAGTGATTCACTCAATGGAATTAAGGAGAATTCATTGTTGGATCGATTTTGTTAAACCGGTGGTTATGGCATTAAGCTAGGCCTACCCGTGCTAGGTGTGTGTATGAACCGCCTGTTGGGTTATGCCCTCGGCTTATTTCTGTGCGAGAGCAGAGGTAACTGTTCGCGTCCGAGCGACGCATCTGCGTGGGAGTTCAAATGTACTCGATGTCATCGGTATATGACTATCGAGAGTAGTTGACCTATGTGGTTCGCATTGTGATCATGGAATCGTTCTCTCCTTCATCAGATCCGCGTTGAAACTGCCCGGCGTTGAAACACGGGATGATGGCGGGCAACAAAAGACAACAGTAGGCGGAACTAGCACATTGGTGGAGGTCGACCGGGGGGGAGGGTTGGGGGATGAGTCGGTCTCTTGGAGAGGAAGGGGAAGTTCAAAATGAGATGGGTTAGGGAAGAGAGTGATTATGGTATTTGAAAAGGGGCATGGTGGGGTTAGTTTTTTTTAGGGAGGATGTATTTATAAGTTAATGGGTTTAGTAAATTGGTTAGTGATAGTTGGTGGGTACATGCTATTGGTGTATTGAACAATTGGTTTGGTGGGGATAGACGCGGCTCGGCTTCATTTTTTTGTTTAACTAGTTTAAGAGGGGGAGAATTTTCATCATATATAAAAATGAGAGGTATTCTCCTGTCCCTCGAGGGTGGAATCTCACCCTTTTGTTTCGTCGGGTGGGATTTCGGAGAAGAGAAAAAAAAGAGAAAGAGAAAGAGAGAAAGAAAGAGAGAGGGAGTCAAGATGGAGGTGGAGACGGGTGGAGGAGGTGGCGGCAGGAGAAGGGTGATAGGAAGAAGAGGGGGAGAGAGAGAGGGCATGGAGGGGTAGGGAAATAGTGCCGGGGGAGAGCAGCGTCAGGGGGAGAGAAACAGTGGCACGTCAATTCATTTTACAGTCGTTACATAACCGACGTAGTATATGACATATAATACAATATAAACTCTATAATAAAACATGTTTGGATCCAAAGTGGAGCAGTTTTAAAACTCCATCACGGATCCAAAACATAATCTCATGGTGGACGTTGAAGACATCCTTTAATACAAAAACCAGCTCTCACAACAACACTTCTCTAACATGGGGTTTGAAGGCTTGGGGAGCTATATACCCACCCTTTATAGTTAGAAATTCACCCTGTTTAAAAAAACAAAAACATGTAGCATGCACTATTGACACCAAGGGAAACCCACCGCTACCGTCCCCACCCCATGTTGAACATAACTCACCCCAATATTAAAACACAAACTATGTGAATCTGTCGACAGCATTATTGGCGTTGCAAGCAACCCAAGTCGGCTTCCATATTCAATAAATATATCTATATAATTCATTAGAATATAGGTTTCATTTTTTACAAATATTAAATTAGGTATACTATTTTTTAAAAATTCAAATCACTTATAAATTAAATTTAGGACTGAAAAATAGATTATATGTAACATTTTATTTTTTAGTGCAACAGGGCTGCAATTGGGCTTAAGGATATACTCAGTCCACGCTCAAAAGCTTCTACGCTCAGTCCACGCTCAATCGGGCTGAGGATATAAAATTGGACTGAAGAAGTTGCACTCCTTATTTCATAGCAAGATTCACGCTCAATCCTGCTCGGTCGGAGATGAAGGTACTCTCTCATCTAACATTCGCATAGGGTTTGTTCTTTGCCTATTAGGGTTCGTTATCTATATATAGGTTTTTTTTCACTTTTTATACTTTTTAATCTGTTACAGGTTTTGAATCTGAGTTTTGAGTTCCAACTGGATGAGGGTGAAAGTAATTCGGCGGTTGATGGAAAAGTGACTTTCATTATGGGATTAAACATTCCAAACAAATGCATTTTTGGGTTGCACAAGCAGACCATGTAACATAATACTTCAATAAATTCGCAGAGATTCATCTTCCACACGTCCTCAGGACTGACTATATAAGTTCACCACATCAAAATCATCTATTCTTGATAACACAATGCACACCATATGACATGTAATTTTACTTAAATCTTAAGAAGGGAAACTTGTGTTTTGAAGAAAATTATATGCAAAATATTTACATTCAGCCTACACCAATTGAATGAGAATTAATTAGGTCAATGACTCTCAGTATCATTTTATTTTTCTTATAAGATTATTTTTTTATTATATTTTACATTTAAGCTTGTTTAATTAATTTCATAGGTGTAATTTTTGAATTAAGAAGCTTGCATGAAAATAATCTGGTTCTTGGAAATTTGACTTCAACAAACACCCGTGTGTTTGAAGTGGCTGATAAACCCATCGTTCTGCTGCATCAAATGAATTGGTCACTCCTAGGTACATATTCAATTTTTAATCATTTTATGTTTTTTGCATTTTCACTTCTTCAAAAAATTTATTGTTCATGATTGTCTGTTTTTTAGGTGATAAAAATGTAGTGAAATGCGATTAAAAACGTGCCGCAAAAATTGTTGAACTAATCTACTCATTCCACTGTGCGTCAAAACAATAGAAAACTCCATTACCTAGCTCATCAAATAAAAATCAAAATTCGTCAAATGATGATATTATGCTGGAGCTAATTGCCAATTTGCAAAATATGCAAATTGAGAAGAGGGAGTAAGTACCATTTTTTTAAGGAAAACAGAAAGTATCTTGTTGAATTAATGAATGTAATGATTAATAATTTTTTATTTATTTTTTAAAAATCACCCATTCATCAAAACAAAGAGTAACAAAATGCTTTTTTCTTATTTATCAGGTTATTTTTTAAAACCACCCCTTTATAATGGCAGGAAATACTTTGACAAAGTATGTCATTTTATTTTTTGAAAGACTGAAATATCATTCGAATCTTGGTTTCGAGTTCTCAACCAAATTGGATCTTGGTTTATGTGGATAGGTATCATTCTTCGAAATCCCCCCTCTGACTTTCCCAAAATTTGGAGAGCTTGCATATGTGATTTTGAGAGATTGAAGAGCCAGACCAAGGTACATTTAAATTTTTTTTAATGATATTATTTGGTTAATTGTCTTAACAATTTTAACATTTTCCAGATCAATCTTCAAATTCAGAACGTGTTTGACATTAACAAGTAATTTAGGACTCAATTTCCTAGATTGTTGTTATGCATGCATCGGGCATCAATTAAAGCTTCCATTACTATGAAAGATATATTTATTTTATATCGTGTAAATTAATTACCATTGATTTATTTTATTTTTTTAGTTTTTTCATAATTATACAAATTTAACAGAATTAAAGGTTGATACAGACGTGGAAGATGATACGTAAACGAGACCTATTAATTCAGGTATGCCTTTTATATTCTCCTTTTACATAACACTTTTTTTCTCTAAAAATTAATTATGAATTTACAATATTACAATCTTCAAGTTACAAACTTCGATCACAGTGTGATTCCCTAGGTTTTCCTAATTGACTCCTTTGTTTGGGGTCCGTTTACCTTTTTATGTTTCCGCACCTTCTTGCTTTTACTTCTCTTTGCTCCTCTTTAGGTTTTCTCTTCATTTAATATAAATGAGGGCGTCAGCCTACCATTAACACTAAAAAAATTGATGTGAAGTCTTTAATTAGCACCAATAAGGTAAGAAAAATTATATTATTCATTATGCAGTTTAGGCTTAAACCAGAAATATACCAACTCCTCTGGACATGGAAAAGCAGACAGACAAGCAGAAAAGTAGAAAAGTCCTCTACAATATACTGACAACCTAGTATACTCCAAACACAAGGAAACAGACAATGGCACAACAAAAAAACCAAGGTGCAGAACTGATTGCTACTGTATTTTCTACTCCACAAATTGAGCTTCCAAGCCATCAAAACCTCTCTCTCTCTCTCTCTCTCTCTCTCTCTCACACACACACACACACAAGCTTCTGCTTTGGAACCGGAAAACCACTTCTGTATAATCTTCACTTGCCAATGCTGGGATCCAAATGCTTGATTTTGGTGTTTGACATCAACTGTTCCTTCATTGAGATACCTTGGATTTGCATCTCATCACAATGTTGCCAATCTTTTCTGTTATATCTTATTAGGGTTGCCTTTCCTCCCAATCCTTTTATCTAAGATAATAATTGTATTTTTTCTCTCTTATATCTCTTCTCAGGTGTTACATTTGTCCTGTCTCACCAACTCTCTAAACCATTCGTTATATCAGAGGGGAAAAGGCCAACCAAAACACATAATGTGAACTTTTCAATTTTCAGTATGGCAGAGAGCAAATCCTTTTTGGCTTCAATTTTTCTACACATTCAATCTTTCATTGTCCATATTTTAGGGAATCATTTTCGGTGGTTGTAACTTGTGTCCCCAGTGGATGTGATGTAAATGATACCAGTAATAGTGCGATTTTTTATTTATCATTTCACTATTCCCATCTTTTCAAGCATGCTGTTTCATTCGAGGTTCTAGTGTTTGAGCAGATATTTTAGTCTTGTTCTACAAGTTCTATGCACTGCAAAAATTAATTTGTAAAATTTGAGAACTTTTATTTGCTGGATTATTGGTATTAATAAGATATTTTGGCAGGTATGACTATTCTGGCTATGGACAATCTACTGGAAAGGTAGATTTTTGAATTGTATTAATTTGCTTGCATTTACCTGACATTCAATCTGTCCGGATTACTCAATAATGTCACATGTTTACATATTCAGTACTAGACTCTCATTAGTTTTCTATCAAGCATCCCAGTGAGTACATATGCATTGCAGACGTAGAAGTTGTGGCAAGTTAGAAAACTAATGAGAGTCTATTAAGATTATAATTAGCAACAGATTTATTTAAATTTTAAAATTATTTAATGATACAATTTAATCTAATAAGATCTCTTTTTATCATTTAATTAATTGTTTAATTACTAATAGCAATATATTTATTTAAATTTTAAAATCATTCAATGATACAATCTGATCTAATAAAGTTGTGATATTATATGATATGATAAAAAAATAATTATGTGATCCAGCTTTTTCATGTTTATTTTTACCCCATAAATTTAATAAAAAATATTTTATTTAATTTTTAAAACATATTCCTATTTTTTATTTATTATTTGATTTTGTAAATAATAAAATCAATGTACATGTTATATTCCATACATTGCATATGTTGTATTTTTTCATCTTTCTTTTATTCGATTGTTTTCAATTTTTTTAGTCACACATAATTTTTATTTATTTTTTATTTTTTTGCTATTTATTTCCATTTATGCTTATCATCTTTTATTTTCAAAATTTGTACACCCTATTTCTTGGGATTCTTATTTAATAAATTTTTTATTATTTTAAAAATCTTATCCATATTTTCTTGTTAATTATTGGAATTTAAAATACCTATAGATAATTGAAAAATAAATAAATAGTTGATAGAAAATGAGTTTTTTTATTATTTTAAAATTCATGATACATAAAAGACAATAAACACACAAATCGATTTGAGTGTTTTTTAAATTTTAAATTTATCAATTTTTGTTTAAGATAAATATTCTAACCCTCTCTCTCTCTCTCTCTCTCTCTCTCTCATGATTTTAGGATAAAATCAACCTAAAAAACTATAAATGCCCCTCACCTCTCCTGTTAAAGTTCATTCACTAAATCTTGATCAGCAAAATATACAATCATCTTTGAATTTGTTCATAGATTTCGGCAACTAAGAAAAAAAAAATCAAATGGAATCATTATCCCCTGTCAACGTTTGGTGTGATCTCTTTCTCATTTATATATTGGATGATGAATTTCACACATATATAAAGTTTTCTAAAGTATTGTTGAAAGCTACATGAAACTGTGGTCATGATTCGATGATATGGACAAAATTCATATTATTGATGAAAATGCGGCTGCCTGATTAAATATTAGCATGAGCCAAAGTCAGCTCCCACAGGTGACATATATATATACATATATATTTATGCCCAATTTTAGAAGCAGTTAATTGTAGGTTTTGCCTAATTATATATTTAATGACTCCCCTGCCCCCCCCCCCCCCCCCAATCCAAAAAAAACAAAAAACAAAAAACAAAGTACAAAGTACAAACTTATGGTTTTTTATGCAACATTCTTTTATTTTACAGTCTTAAATGCAGTTTAGATAGGTTGAGTCGAGATGAAACTTAATTTTAACCCAACTAGAAAGTGAAAGAAGCTAACTTATAACCTAGTTCAACCTGGACTTCAAATGGAGAAGGTCAATCCAAATCAAACCCATTGGATTTGGTTTGAGTGTGTTTGGTTATGATTGTGTTGGATTCAAGGTTGAGTTCAAGTCTGAGTTCAAGTTTATTTTTCAAAATCATGTTATTCTAAATAACTTGAACTCTACAATAATCATAACAAAGATAGGAAACACTCGAGGAATGGAATAATAAAAAGTAAAAATAGGAGGAGATGTGAAATGATATGAGAAAATGAAAATTTGAATGAATGACATTTTAAGGTAAACTTTTTTTTAAAAATGATGTTTCCTTATATTTGATCTTCCTTTTTCACACATAATGGAGGTGCTTGCTTACTTGCCAAAAATCAGTTCGCAAGGTAAGACATTAGAAGATTGAAACTTTATTTCATAGATTGAAAAAATCTAAAATGATCTTTGAATATCTATTAAGTTCTCGATTTGAATCCGACTAACCCAATCCCAACTCAAACCAAATCAGATTTGTTCACGTTCAATTTCAGGATAAATTTACTACTAAAATCTTGACCCAAACCCAAAAATCAAGTTAGACCGACCAGATTGAACCGAATCCAACCCTTATTGCATGAATCATGCATCTTTAACAAAATAAATTCAAAAATAAAAAAGTAGACGAACTCACATGTTATATCTAACAAAGTGTTGAGTTGATTTGCATTTTGACGACTAGATATCAAGAAAAAAAGTGTACACTAAAGAAAACTCCACGCTTAACATAAACCACATATATTTTTATTAAAAAATAATAAATATAATCAAATAAGATATACATTTTGATAAAAAAATATATATTTTTACACGTTAAATTTTTTAACAAGAACGAGGTATATATATGTATATACCTCGTTAAATTTTTGTTTCACTTGATTTTTAACGAGGTATATAATATTGTATTTTAGACTGTAAAAAAAACGAGTACAATAGCGCCCGACCCAAATTGTATATGGAGAATGGAAATTGAGAGTGCCCATGGGCTGGCTCGGGCTTGATTTTGGTTGAGGCTGCTCTGAGTCGAACTTAACTCTGGCTTGGGAGGGATCAGGTCCAGTCCCAGTCCGGATCCAAAAGAATTTTCAAGTTCGAGCCCACTCAAACATAACTCTGCCCATGGGCTGGCTTGGGATTCAGTTTTTTTTACTGTATTTCATATTTTGGTAGAACTAGTTAAGGAGGGGGGGGGGGGGGGATTTTCATGTGTAAAAATGAGAGGCCTTCCCCCGTCCCTTGAAGGTGGAATCTCACCCTTCCTGGGGTGGGATTTCAGACAAGAGAAGAAAAAAGAGAGAGAGAAAAAGAAAGAGAGAGAGGGCATGGAGGGTTAGGGAAACAGTGGCATCAGGCAAAGGGAAACAATGTGGGGGGAGAGTGGCATCAGGCAAAGGGAAACAATGGTGTGCTAGTTCATTTTACAGACTTATTTACAGTTACACATATAACCAACGCAGTATATGACATATAATATAGTATAAACTCTATTTTATGACTTATTTGGATACAAAATGGAACAGTTTCAAAACTCCATCACAGACCCATACATAATCTCACCGTGAACGTTGAAGACATCCTTTAATATAAAGCACCACGTTAAAAAAACTCCTACAACAACACTTGTCTAACGTAGGATTTGAAGGCTTATACACTACATTATCACTATACATCATGTTACAAAAATCATAGAAATATTAAACATTGAAATATTCAATTTACACAAATATGCACTTCATCCTTCACAAAAATAAATATTCTCACCAACCAATATAAAACTAAAAAAAAATTAAAACATGTAAACTACGGAGAATTATTTATTTACTTCATAAAAAAAAATCACATGTTCATCTTAAAAACAGTTTTACAATATCTAGGTGATCCATCCTCAATGACCCAAAAATATCTCAAACCCTACAATTTTTTTTGGGTAATTAGCACTTTTAACCCCGAAAAAATGAATATTCGCAAAAATAGCCCCGGCCGTCGAATATTAGCAAAAACTAGCCCCAGTGAGAGATTATACAGGAGACGGAATATATATAATCCGTCTCCCGTGTTAATTTTTTTTCAAAAAAAAAGAGAGAGGGTGCAAAATTACACGTTAGACGGCATGTATACATGCCATCTCCTGGAGACGGCATGTATACATGCCGTCTCTGGGGGGCGGATTTTATATAATCCGTCCCCATGTCATTCCACTCATTTTCACCTCTTTTTTCTACTAACTCACAGCCAAGCCCCAAAAATCACCATCCAACAGCATAAACAACTTTAATCCAAAGGTAAAAATCAAAACCCTAATTGTTCTTGAATTTATTTATTTATTTATCAATTATTTTCATTTTATTGATTAATATTTTGTTTTTTATTAAAACCCTAAATGTGGAATGTTGAATTTATTTAGTACATGGATAATGTATGATGTTTGGTTATGTTAAATGTTAATTTTTTTGCTAGTTTTTTATTTATTTAAAATTTCCTATTTGTTAAAATAAAATTTTAAATCTTAAAAAAAAATTGAAAAATCATACAAAAACTTTTTTAAAAAATTCAAAAACCTTAGGAAAAAATTTGATGGGATTTTATAAAACATTTTAAAGAATTTATTAGGAAATATATTTTGTTTGTGTTGCATGAATGTGATGGTGTTTAATTTGTAGGGGTTGGATGCATTTTTATTTTATCAATTTACAAATATATTTACTAAGTTGAATAGTTTGTGGTTTAGATGGTAAAGAAATCCGATGTCCCATTGATGTACTCTTTTAATGGGATGATTGTTCAACGTGAGGATACTTCATTTTATGAAGGTGGTACTAGGAAAACCACCATTATAAATAAGAGGATCTCTTATTTCGATTTACTCCAAATGATGTACCATTTGACGGAGACCGATCCAAGTCGGTACAAATTGTCCATGAGTGCTGTGCATCCCACTCACGATGGAAAGAGTTTAGGTGCCCCTCTCGAAGATGATATGGGTGTGAAAGTGATGATAATGTTGTACCCAAAGCACGTGCATGTCATTCAAATATGGTTAGAGAAGGAAGAGATCCTACAAATGCGTCGTGGTGCGATGAATTATGACGCAGAAGATTCATATCCCTCCATTGTTCGTGATCCGTATCAACCTTCAGGGTCATCGTTCGTTCCGTGTACCCAAGAAGATTTGATTGATGCAACACTGACCAATGCCCATGGGAGTGTCAACATACCACATGTGTAAGTGTTGTGTATTTATAGATTGTTTTTGGTGGGGGTATTCATATGTGTAAGTATAGTCTATTTGTATTTATAGGTCCCCATTTCATGACATGGGTTGGACCCGTTTTGGAGAGGGAATTCAAGTAAACAATGAAGAAGAAGAAAATCAAGGAGGAGAAGAAGAAGATCCTGAAGGAGGGGATACCGAAGGAGATTACTGGGTGGAAGGACCTGATACTGAGGATGACCATAATGTGGAGACAGTTGCCATCCATGAATATAGTGTTCCTCAAATGTATCATGCACATGAGCTTATGGAGCAAGCGGTGGTAGAAAATGTTCATCCACACATCTATGAAATCGGATCTTCTTCGTGTAATGAACTGGAGGTTGGTCAGCTTTTCGCGAATAAGAAGTCACTCATTAATGCTGTCCGAACTTGGAGCATAAAGAAATGTGTACAGTGTCAGGTGGTGAAATCAAATGCAGAAAAATACGTCGTTCAGTGTATAAATGATGATGTAATTGGAGATTATATGCAAGGAGGTCGGTGGTTCAGAAATGTTCAAGATTTCAACTCTGAGAGTTCCTCATACATGCCTGGATCCTCTGCTCAGCTCAAATCACAGACAATTTAGTTCTAATTATATCTCTCAACTAATAATGCCAACGATTCGTCACAATTTCAGAATCAGTCCACAAGAGATAATGGACAGGATACGTGCTGATCATCACTACACAATATCATATTCAAATGCACACCGTGCCAAATGGAAAGCTATGGAGAGGATATTTGAAAATTGGGAGGAGTCATATGCTGAGTTGCCTTTATATGTTGATGCCCTAAGGAGGTCTAATCCAGGAACAGATGTGGTCTTCGAAGGCCCTGTCATACAAGAGAATAACATGGGCAGACCGATCCGACAGTTTGAACGTGTTTATTGGGCATTCGGACCAGCCTTGGAGGCTTTCAAACATTGTCGTCCACTACTTTGCATCGATGGAATACATCTATATGGAAAATATAAAGGAAATCTCCTCATAGCCACTGCTTGCGATGCAGAAAATGGTTTGCTTCCGATAGCCTTTGCTATAGTTGAATCCGAGAACAGAAGCAGTTGGACCTTCTTCATTTGGCACTTGTTCTTTTCCGTTGGTTGTATAAACAACGTGTGTGTCATATCTGATCGGCACTTGGGTATCATAGCAGCTATGGCTGAGATCGGGGAAGAAGGTGTGACATGGCACCATCGTTTCTGTATGAGACACATGATAGACAACTTCAAAAAAACTGTAAAATCAAAGGAGTTAAGTGACCAGGTGTGGAGGGCTGCCACCTTGAAATGTCCAAATCAATTTGCTGACGAAATGCGAAAGATTCTTAGTGCCTCCCCCCAAGCTCGCACATGGCTCGATCAAGTTCCTCCACAAAAATGGGCCCTTTGTTATGACGATGGTCGTCGTCATGGCACGATGACCACCAATAGAGCAGAAAGCATGAACAGTGTATTGAAAGGTGTCAGAGGATTGCCAATCACTGCCATATTACAACAGACATTCATACGGGTGTCAGAGTATTTTTATACGAGGCGTGAGTCGGCCGAGGGTATGTCAGGTGAACATGTGCCATCTATGCACCAGCGTTTGGAGAGGACTGCACATGATGCGAGGGCGATGCTAGTAAGAAGGCTTGATAGGACATAATTCAATGTCCAAGACAAGAATGCGGTTATGTACATTGTCTTCTTGTATTCTGACCATGCAGATTGTCAATGTCATGTTCCGAAATTGTTTCACTATCCATGTGCACATGTCATAGCGGCTTGCGGGTATGCTCATATCAGTCCTGGGAGATATGTGTCACATTGGCTTTCTTCAGAGGCATATAGACACACCTATGAACCCCGATTCCACTCTGTTGATGATAAAAGTCGATGGCCGATTCCTACAGAAAATGATCCTACTTCTTCCCACCGAAAGTTAGGAGACAAGCGGGACGCCCCGTGTCAACTCGCCGACGTATGCATATGGACTCCAGGGATCCTAGCCTACGATATACATGTTCAACATGTCACCAGAAAGGTCATAGAAAAAATAAATGTCAACTCAAAAAATAAATGTCAACTCAAAAATACAAATGCTGGTATAAATTCAATATCATATGATGATAAATTCACGATCCATTTGTACGAGTATATATTAATTTGTGTACAGGAAATACAGGTGATGGAGATACGTGAGTGGCATGGACCCGTTGTGGATGATTTGCTGTATTTTCAAGGATCTCATAGGTCTCATCATGGATTTCAGGGACAGGTATATCCAGAGGAATCTCATTATCTCTTGTGTTATTATTGTGGTTTACATTTATTTTATTTAACGAACTGATTCAAATTGACACAGACCGATACCATGAAGTTCACAATCCACATGGCGGCATTACGTCACTGGGTCATGGATCCACGCATCGAACCATACGTGAGGGCATCCGGATTTTACTATTTGACGCAAATGGGATATACCAGATCAGATCAGATCATCGACTGTTACAAGCACTCGTAGAAAGATGGAGACCAGAAACTAACACATTTCATCTGCGACATGGCGAGATGACCGTCACACTTCAGGATGTTGCTGTTCTGACTGGGCTTCCTATTGATGGCAAGCCCGTGACCGGTATCACAGACTGCGATGACTGGGGAGCCGTTTGTGAAGATATGTTAGGTGTTGGCCCCCCTACAGAAAAGATCAAGGGTGGTAGAATTTATCTGGCATGGCTTAAAGAAACCTTCAGCATTGTACCAGATATTGATTTGGATGACGACATCCTCCAGCAGTATGCACGTGCATATATCCTATTTGTTATTGGATCAACCATCTTCGCTGATGGCACAAGAAATAAGATACATGCATGCTATCTTTATCTACTGAGAGATTTGGATTATGCTGGTTCTTATTCTTGGGGTGCAGCTGCGTTGGCACACTTGTATAGAGCGCTGTACAAGGGTAGTGTGCTTGGAGAGAGGACGTCTACAGGATCTCATGGATTTTATTCGCTGCTACTGGTAATATATACACTACAAGTTCTGATGTAGAACATTCTTTTTTTTAACACTTATCGACCTCCATGTTTGTTTGTTTGTTTTGACAGATATGGTCATGGGAGAGATTACACGTTGGACGACCGGATTTGCATGACTCAGATTTTGTGCTTGGAGATAGACCTTTGGGAGCAATGTACAACATTTTTTTTTATCTTCTATTATCAAAGACTGCGATGATCAGATTTCACTAAATTCCTCACTATCAGGTGGAAGGTGACTCAGTGATTTGATAAAAATTCACGAGTTTTGATTTACTACAGAGCACAGTTGGACCACCAGCTTGAGTCACAGGTGATTCAAACATTATTATTACATCGCACACACAATATATACAACTGAGATTGTCATACTAATAGTCTCATCATGGATTTTTGGTAGGTTATCTGGCAGCCTTATCTTGGGACATATGAGATACTACCACCAATGTGTTTGGATCACATGGAGTTATAGTTGGCCAGGGTCCCACTTATTTGCTTTGACATTGTGGAGATGCACGTGCCTGATCGAGTGACACGTCAATTTGGAGTGCATCAAGGCATACCATCTATTGTAGAGGTCATCGACCGGGTGAACAGACGAGGTAAACAAGATACTAATTGGATGGTATACCACCAAACTTTCATCGAGCGTTGGGACCACCGCTTGGATCACATCCACCAGTTGCATCAGACCAAAAGTTCAAGGAGATATATGGAGTGGTATTGGGAGAGAACAGTCAGACATATCACACCTCCACCACCCCCACACCACCCTCCAGGCTATGTCACACAACATTCGGTAATTTCTTGGACATTTATTACATTTGTATAAGCGATAAATTATTTTATACCCACTTATTATAATGTCATATCTCATAAACAGGGGGGACTTACACAGAAAATTACTAAGGTGCTTGCAAGGGGGTTGGTGTTGTACCCCAATTATGATGAATGGGGATGTATAATTGTTGTGGCACGTGATTATGCAGAGGCGATGATGGGGCCAGCGAGTACCTCAAGTGCAGATACAGATGATGATGATTATACGAGGGATGTTATAGATGACAGTGCATTTGGAGCAGTAGAAGATATTGAATTTACTATTGACGAGTTCTTTGGTGAGGTACGACTGGAGCCAGAATTGGAAGAGCAGCCACCACAACCAGCTCCAGTTTCAGATCAGGCTCCACATATGACCCTCCAGACATACGTTCGTGGGCCACGCAGGATTTGAGGCACTTCTACTACTTCCAGTCGGAGATCGGGTGAACCATTTACCACTCCGTCTCAATCAGCTTCGCCATCTTCTACAACCACAGACGTACCCTCTTCATCAGCACCTCCTGCTCCAAGAAAAGCAAAAAAGAAAGGGTTCCTTAAGTTTTTTGGATGACTGTTTGTATGGGACACAATATATGTTTATATATATATGATCTTTTATGCACAAACAGAAAATGAAGTGATTGTAATTTATATAACTTCTGTTTTATTTCTTTTAAACTGTTTTATTTCATTCAAGCAGCATTTTCATAGGTTTTCATCTATGTTCAAGCAAGATTATACACTGTATCAAATGCAAGATTATATTCGAACAAAAACTAAAAAGGGAAAAAAAATTAAAAAAAAAATCTAAAGGAGGCGGCATATATATATGCCGTCTCATGTATTCAAACCCCCCTCCCCGTTTCGAAAAAATTAACACGGGAGACGGATTATATATAATCCGTCTCCTGTATAATCTCTTACTGGGGCTAGTTTTTGCTAATATTCGACGGCCGGGGCTATTTTTGCGAATATTCATTTTTTCGGGGTTAAAAATGCTAATTACCCCCTTTTTTTTGTGCTTGAAGTCTACCATGCAAAACAACTCAACTCAGATAGAGATGCTATTAAGGACCCCCCTTCCTGTGACCCCAGGCCCTGATGAAGGCAACAAAAGATCATACGGTGGAACCCCTACTCCCCTCCTATTCTTCAACCTCGCATCTTTATTCCTCTCAACAATGGTCTCCTCAATCTCATCCAACCTCCTCAAAAACTTTTTATAAGCCTTCAAAACCTCTGCGTCGTCCGTCCAATGATAATGCACCACGTGCACCTTCCCCAAATACTCCTCGTCCGACGAGTGCGTTGACAGCGTGTCCTGCATCGCCATGATCTTCGTCGCCTGCAATTAAGCATGTCAATTATCCGAAAAAAGGTGTATTCGATCCAAATCCGAATCCAAAAAATAAAAGTATCCGATACTCGAATATTCAGAATATGGATATGGATATATTAGTGCATCTAATCTGAAAAACATATATTATAAAATTATATATCTGTTCATATTTGTTATCTTGTATGATTAGCAGCAATTGCGAAGGCAGCGACAACATGAAGAACCTACGGATTCATCATGAATGCTTCGTAGTCGTCGTCGTCCTCTTTGGGGATCAATTTCTTCATCGTGGGCCGGTTCGGCATGTATCCCCCGAAGGGGTACAGCACGAAGTTGATCGCCGCGTGCATACCCGACGCGGTCCAGACCATGATCGTCAAAACGCGAGCCAGATCGGCTGGCGTGTCGAGTTCGGGCCACCACGACTCGTTTGCCTTGTCCGGGTGGCCTGATTTTTGGAATTCTGACCACCATGAATGGAGTTCGGTGTCTGTTGCGACTGTGTGTCTGAGTCTGGATAGAAGCGCGAGACGTAGGAGGTGACCCAGTCTTGGATGGCGGACCACACGAGGAGGCCGTTTGCGGCATAGGGGTAGTCCTCGATCACGAGCCGGATGCCACATGGTTGAGATGGGTCCTCCACCGCCACCCCCCTGTTAAAATGGATCATGATTGTTTTTTAGGAAAATATCATGTAATGTCTTTTTTTCGGTCCCAATTCCGGTTCACATTTGTTTTAAAAATAATATATATACCTCGTCTAATGAGATTTATATTTTAAATACATGGGATTAGAATTGGGGTTAAAAAAAAAGTGTGTAACAAAGCTGTATTGTTATTGTTATCCTTACTCTTATGTGAAATGAAATCGCTTAAGATTGAGGGCATGCTTTTTTTATATAATTTAGGGTCAATTTAGTAATTTTGGTTTATAATGAGAAATTTTCACTCTCACGAATCCAATTCTGATAGAATATGTTAAAAAAGAAATTTGATGTAATTTTTCCAGGTGTTTGAGTGGAATAAAAATGATAATGAATGCCAAACTAACATTTAAGGCTTGTTTGGTGTTCATTCTCATTATGCTAAAATGCTTAAACAAATTACGTTTGAAAAACCTTCAATTCTAATTTCATTTAAGGATAGTCCAAGCAAACTTTTTCCTTTCATGAAATCTATTAGAACTGGAATTCTATAAAAGAGGGATTCTCTTTTGGACTAAAGTCATCAAATTTACCCTTATTGTTACTACTATTGTTTTTCTTATTATTATTGTTATTGTTATATATTAATGTACCTTCTGATGAGGTCGGCGGGCAAGGCCTCCATGTCGAACCTCCAGGAGCTCTTGTAGGCGGCGGAACTGATCTCGAGCGAGTACTTCCCGGGGCTGAAACATGACTCGATGATCCCCCCACCATTGATCAGGCTCTGCCTCGCGACGGCGTTGATTTCCATGGATTATCGCATGTGCGGGTGCAAGAGCTTGAATTTCGGGTGCATCGCGCTCAACTGCCTATGCGTTGCGATAATATATGGCTCCATACACGCGTGCGTTCGTAACCTTCATCCAATAAACAAAGACATTCACTTAAAACAGCTTTTCAAATAGAGCATTTGAAAACGAATTTGGATAAGGTCTCGTTTGGATCTGTGTTTCGGTAGATTCTACTTTTGAAAAGTTCAAAATTCACAAACACGGATCCAAACACGTTTTCAACGTTTATTTTTTCAAACCACCATAATGAAAAGCTTGAGTTTGAAATGCGAGAATGATTCATGTAAAAACAGAATCTCTAAAAGCTGTTCACCAGTGATTCACGAGTTGGTGAACGCCAGTATCGTTGACGCACACGTGAGCCTTGGCCATTCTCCAGGTCCAGTGGGTGGTCGCGTCGTGCCCGTGCGTGTAAATGTATTTCTTCTCGGGCGAAGAAGTAATCGGAGGGAGAGAGAGCTCAATCACCAACGGCCTTAAAATCTCGTTCTTGTCGAAGAAAAAAATGGTCCTCGAAGCGTAGACTTTCTTATCCTTCAAGGATTTCATTTTCTTGATGAATGGCAACAGCATGTCATGGTAGTCCAGTATGAACAGCCTCTTCTCTTCAATTGCCTGCATTTTGATACCAAAAATCAAAACATAAACCAATGTTCAGAGTTAGCTTTTTCATAAAACTGTATTGTTGAATATTAACACATAAAAAACAAAATCTAATACCCAGAAAAGAAAAAACATTTTTAGAACCGACTATCTGAAAATTTGATTTTGTAAAAGCTTAATCGGTTTCAAATAGGATAGTTAGTTCTAAACAACAAATATGGGATCCAGTCAGAGGAGACTAACACATGCCATTTATCATAATCCAGCATGTTTTGTATGTGAAAGTGTCACGTGTCAGTCTCCAATAACTGTCATCTGTTGGAGACTAATAATTCTGTCTTAATAGATCATGAGCATTGTTGGTACCTGTTCAATTGTCATTCCATTCAACTGGTTCTCTAGGACTCCTCTGGTTATTGCAGATTCTGGAGGGCCATAGATCGCCGTGTCTAATTTGCTTGTGATTGGGAACTCCTGGAAACAAATCACCCACTTAAAGAGCTGATAGAGTTTGCAAGCAAAAGAAAAAGAAAAGAGTACCCATAAAGATTCTTATAACAACCTTTAATCTCTCAATGTTTACTGGATTCACTCCTGCAAGTACTTGTCGCGAGAATTCGTTGTCGCGCAACCACGCAAATCGATCTCCTGCAATGCATTAAGGGACTAGTAAGCATTCAAGTTCAATATACACGAAAACATAATCAGTTTGACAATTGGTTCCAAACAGAATGCGAGTAACTAAGACTTACTGGAAATAATAGAAGGGATGTTGTATTTCATCATCTGAGAGCTCATGCTGTTGAGCTTCTTGAATA